>JNEY01001352.1:0-16128 GCA_020875895.1 Aphelenchus avenae
TCACACCCAAAGCGGTCATCGCTCACGGCCGACTTCTAACGTCTTCCTTCCAATAAACATTCAATGTGGTTGGTTACCAAACCCCGCACCGTCTGTCTGAATATAAAGTTCGCTTAGCGAGTTTTATCTGATCCTAAATTTTATTGGCTGCGCCACGTTTTCCTTTCTTTTTGTTGTCCTGCACACAATTACCACCATCTTTGTTTGCCCCTTGACGTTATTCAAGCCGCTGGTTTTGCACAACGGCTGTGCAGGTCCTGGTCCTAGTGGTCCGTGGTCCTGGTCCTGGTCGCAGTAAAAAGGACGCCCTTTCGACGGTCCGCCGCTAGGCGTAGGCCGACGATAATCTTACGTGTCTGTTACAAATTCTATCGGAACTGCGTCATTTCGTCAATCTGCAACGTAACTTTTTAGTCCAACCATCTCATAAGACGCTCACCGCTCCCAAATGGGATTCATCGCTTTCTCCACGCTTCTCTACGTGGCCGCAGCCCAGCCGCAGCTGTCCGCCAGCGGATCCTGGACCTACAACGCGCAGGACCAGTGGCCGGAAGTGTGCGGCAGCGGCCAAAAGCAGTCGCCGATCGACCTCCGCACCGACGACGCGGACCGCGTAAACGTGACCGAGTTGCGCTTCCACCACTGCAACACCACGGGACCCTTCAACGTCACCGGCGACGGCAAGTCGGGTACGTTCTAAGCCGGTCACCCTGATGTGGAGCCACTTAAGCGACAGAGTGGTGAGCTGAAGAGCCGTGCTACGAGCAATAAGCAGTTAGCCGCTTGTACTCATCCTCCTTGACGAGCTGTTATCCAGGCGCGGTGAGCTGTCCAGCGAGGTAATGAGCAACAAGCGTGAATCCTCGTTAAGGTTATGATTCGCGGTACCGTCTTTTACCTAGGGTGAGGCCCCCTATAAGTGCCCCCCCCCAGCCCTATTAATGGGGCACCCATAGATGGCCAAAAAAGTATGGAATTTCATGCTCTCAATGCTTTATTTGGGCGTATTATGCACAGTTATGAATGTTGGAAATTAAGTTAAAAATGCAAAAAATTTTTCCAAAACCACAAACACCTTACCTGTGGCACATTTCACTCCGCCCGGATTCGCGGTCCTTTTTAGCAATAGTGGAGCAAGACTCTTGTTAGGTAAAATACGGTAATTACGACATTTTGGCAGCTATCAGTCTTGATGAGCTACGATTTTTTCCGCGGCTCTTATGCTTGGTGAGCAAGCACGGGATTATGATAAGCCGCTCTTTAGGGCAGTTAGCATTCGAGCGGGGGGTAGACCTACTGAGCAGGGGGGGGGGGGATGATCAGAGGGAGGATGAGCTCAGCTGGATAAGATTTTGGATCGTTTTGATACTGGATAGAATCATCCTCTAGACGCACTGCCCTGAGCGATGTGTGCTATCCATCGAAATAAACTGCACGTGCTCAATGATTGCTAGGCAGCTGTTGCATGGACAAAAAGAGGTGCTATTCTGCTATAATGAGCTTCCCTCTAAGAGGTATTTTTCATGCTGTCCGAGCTTTGTGTGATCGCTTGGTCAACACGTGGACTAGACCTTGCAAGACAGGCGAAAAGCTCTTCACCAGAAAGGTATCTAGGTCGTGATAGGCCTTCCAAAAATGGTTACCTACTTATCATGGACGCAGATCTTTAAATTGCCATCGTTCCTACTTTTAGTGCGTGTCTACGGCTTCGACAGCTGGCAGGAGCGCCCGTACATCGACGGAGGCGGCCTCGACGGAAACTACGCGCTCGACGAGATCGACTTCCATTGGTACCGCAAGGGCGAGCGTCCAGGCAGCGAGCACTCCATCGACGGGACTCACTACCCCACTGAGGTAAATCATACTTCAGAAAGTAAATGGTTTTTCTTGCACTTTTCATAAATTCGAATTCTCTGTTAATTTAAAATTTTTTTTAAAATTTGACATCTGTTTGTACCGGTGCTAGAGTCTCGCGTGCGCTAACATGGGCAGCGTTGTGCTATCTGGGATTATCTAAGCCAATCCAGGCTACTGTAGACTTTGGCGCCCGTCCCGTTTCAGAGGTTGTCCACTGAAATCGAAAAGGTACGGAAAAAGTTTTACCAATGGAGTTGTAAAAATTGTACCAGATGGGGTTGTGAACGGCCCTCGTGCCATTAAAACGGGAGGACTGAACGCGAGTAGGTTGGGGCAGGTGAAGGAGACGGGGACGGGCAGAGCGGAACGTGTGAAAGGGATGGGTGGGGGGGGGGGGGCAGCGCCGAGGTCTACTGCAACTTCCTTTCATAGTTTTATCAGAACGATTTTAGATCCAGCTGGTGCACCGAGGTCAGATCGAGGGCCGAGAGCACATTGCGGTGGTCGCCGTTTTCGTGCAGCCCGAGGAGCCGACGACCAATTCGGTCTACATGGGAATGTACGACCTCCTCGTGTCCGTCGACTTCGCGGAAGGTCAGTAACGTACAAACCGATAAAAATTTGTGTAGAAAGCAGAGAGCACGCGAGTCTTACCTGTCCGGCACCGAAGCCGGCTATAAGTCTAAGTCGTTGAGCAGGAATTAAGTCTTTGAGACAGACTACACAAGGCAGCGCGCATTAGCAGCGGATAAGCTCGGTGGGATTCTGGAGCTTCCAAGTGTGAAGCTGTGAAGCTGTCCAATGGGACAGAGTCAATGAGTTGGCGGGACTAAGCTGGGACGGATTCTGAACTTCCAAGTGTTCGAAGCCTAGATTATATGGGACTTCGCCAGAATAATGTCGTGGCTAAGTTTGGATGAGATTCCGGAATTTACAACAGTCTAATCCCTTTTAATACACCAGTTGTAGGTCTGTTACGTTACCACATAGTATCAACAATTTAAGCCCGGAGCATGGCTAAAATCGGGTTATGGCACTAAGGTCTGAGCACACTGTCTGCTGAGTTTAAGCCCAACGATGGTTCCGAGCGGTGCAAGCTCACCAGACAAGGTTAAGAGTCGACGTTTGTCCAAACTCAGCCGCCAAAAACTGAGTTCAGCTCCATCTGCTAACAGCCCGTTCTTTTAGGTCCATGGGGTGAGGGCACGACGGTGGTCTCCGTCGCAATGTTGTTCCAGCCGAGGGAGCTGCTTCCCGCGGACCGCTCCCGCTTCTACCGCTACGAAGGCTCCCTGACGACGCCCGGCTGCGACGAGATCGTCACCTGGACCGTCATGGAGGCACCGCTCAAGCTCCCGAGAATATGGGTAAGAGCCTGTCACCGTCCGGTCTAACAAAACAAACCCGAGCTTTCGATTTTTGACCCCGTTTAGCATTAGCGGCATAGGATCTGGATTACATAATCGGTTAGCCTTAGGCTAAAATGGAAAGTTCCGCAGATAACCCTAACCACCAGTGCGCAAAAGTACTTCGCTAAATGTCACATAGATCCGTCTTGGTGTATTCTCGTTATTCGTTGCCGCTTTAGATGGACTACATCACAAATACGTACGCATTCGATTCGACCGAGTACGCGTACGATTCGACCGAGTACACGCTCGTTTCGACCGATTTCGTGCACAACCAGCGACGTCAGCAGAACATCAACGGTCGCCGCGTCATCCTCCGCGACCCGACTTCGACAAAGACGATGTCGGTCACGACGCCGAGCAGCGCTGCACATAGCCGCTGGGCCCTCTGGCTGCTCGCCGCCGCTATCGTCGTCTTGCTCTCCGTGAAGATCGTGAACGGCAACCACAAACAAAGTCATTCTAGTCTGTCAAAGACTGATTGCCTATCTGCTTGTGATATTCCACTTTAATGCTCAACGTTTTGCGGTGCCTGTGTCGGTGTTTATTAAGGCAAGAGGACAGCGGTTGGGTGGTTTGTGTGGTAGGGCTGAGGAATCTTTGGCTTCGATCGTCGGTGTTTTTTTTGGCTTCGTTCTTCGGCTTCGGTAAAAATTGCCGACAAAAACAAAGCTTTTCGACGCTTTACATGAGCTCGCCCTGTGCGGTACCAAGCAAATTTTAGGCGGGAATTTGGCGGTTTTGATGAAAACTAGCAGAGTGCATCGCTTCGCCGTGCGGCCTTCGGCATTGTTCCGTTGCCGTCTAGAACACAACTCATTTACCCTTCACATAACAACGTCTTAAAATAAAAAAAGTAAAACCGAGGACTTAAGTGAAAGTCTTTAGCCGTGATGATGATCCACAAGTTTGTGCTGGAGATTTGTTTGGAAGCTCAGCACATTCCTTTATCGGACCTGTCCTCTTATAGGGGGGGGGGGGGAATAATTAGGGGCGGGGAAAAATCCGGGGGACCAAAGGGTCCCTCTTTGAATTTTGGACTTTCCCCACCCTCTAACAGCAAAGCGGACACTCGTTCTCTTTGAATCACTGGGCCACGCTGTGCACTTCCGAGACTTATTGTGTGCTTTTTTGGGTCGTTGTGGGCTCAAGGCACTTCTGAAGTTTCCCCACCCTCTAATATAACACCACTGTTTTCCCCACCCCCTAATTATCCCCCCCCCCCACAACAGCACAGATCCCAAGGATTGTGAAATGGTCGTGTCTTCCACACGCAAGGATGGTCGTTGTGCTACAAGACGGCACATATTCCTCACCTGATTTAGGCCGTCTTTACGGATTTAACCTTTCCGCAACCTCCGCCATCAATTAATGGGGGTGGGTTAAACGAAGCGCTGGCGCTCGTCAGCTCGTCAGCGTTCGCTTCTTCGGGGCTTCTTCCGAATCGACGGCTTCAATTTTCCTTTCGCGGCATACCTACGACTTTGGCCAGGGCCTCAAGCAGGCACCGATTCTTCTTGGGTTCTATGAGGATGCCATAATCGCTCTTATACGACGGGACAGCTGCTGGGATGAGAATTTTCTGAGATTTTATCAGGCACTGGTCGAATCCAAAGCTCCCGATCGCGCCCACTTGACGTACTGTGGTTCGGTCAGACGGCTGCTGAAATAGGCAGAATTTAGATGTTGCTCGAGCATCGGTCCCAATATGGAACTACAGCAATCGTCAGCGTCTTCGCTGAGACGCTTCCGCTAACCCGTGTGCATTCGGGACGAGTGCTCCAGGGAACCGCTTCATCCAAAGATTCGCGCACTTGAGGAAAGTAATGATAAGGACGAGCATTGTCGTTTGGTACGACGAGTCATCCAAGGGGGAGCTCACGTTACGACAGTATTCGTGCAGCGTCTTAAATGCATCGTACTTGTTGGCTTCCAAGAATGCTCTTGGATGTAAAGCCATGCACTTTGTCGTTGAAATTCGGAAGAAGTGAGCAACAGTAACGTGAAGTTTGGCTCGCCGCTACACACCGCTCGCCGAACTTTTAACATCAATCATAGAACACTTTGCAAAAAAATAAGAAGACCAAAATGTTACATGATCATCAAGGAGTTTCTGGACGCTCCCAAATGGCCCGGTCGTCTGTAAGTGTGACGAGCCGGCCGTCTGCGTCATACTTGAGAAGTCAATCAGGATCCCGAAGGGACGAGTAAGTTAACGACTGCACCGTAGATACCATCTAAACTTAGGCGAGGAGCGGCGAATTTTCTGTTGCCATGCCTATTTTCGGACTCAAAACTTACTGGTATCGCCTGCGGCGTGCATAGTGTTTAACATGCTTTATTTCGATACTTTGACGCTTCGTTGTCAATCTGGCGCGGGTTGTGGAGAGTCCACTTTTCATTCCAGATGCAGAGCACACTGTTGACGATAGTATGATCGGTCCTGCGCGGCTTCTCTCCAGTTTGGACCGTTGGCTTTCAGTAGCAGTTCGTTCCATCGCGTCGGAATGCCCAGTTTCGTGGTCGACTTCCGCGTGGTTTTCATGTGGTGGTCCTACCGGGCCATCTATCGTCGGCAATGCGGGCTACGTGGCCGGCCCAGCGAAGCTTGCGTTTCCTGGCCTCCGTTATGGCGTCTGCGAACTGTGACTGTTCTCGAAATTTTAACATGCAACTTTGGGTGGCTAAGGACGGAAAGAACGGGTCCCGAAGCGTATTTCCATTCCCGTTCCGTTCCAACATGGCCCGTTCCTTCCGTTCCTTACAAAACCGCTCCGTTCCGCTCCCAGCCCTAGTACCTACAAAGCAGGACCACCGAGATAATTCCGATCAAGCGCGTTTCGAAAGTGGTTTTAGAATATTGAAAACGAAGCAGAAAACTTAGTTTTTTTCAGACTAAACTAAAATTGCCCACACACAGGGAAATTAGCATGTAGGGAACATAAAATGCGACAAGATAGAAAGCCATGTACGCGAGCACAGTTTCAGTGAACCGACCAGTTCAATGAACTTCAGTGAACTGAATGAACTCGACCTCCAATTCAGTTGGTACGTTAACCGGTTCATCGAAAACTGCTTTCGCGAGTAACGTACGAGTACCCTGTTTGCCATGTGCAAGTTAATCAACATGGCGGATTCAAAAATGAAAACGAAGCTCCATTGTTCTAACGGTCTCGTTGCATGACTCTTACCGGTCGACATGGGAAGAGGTAATTGTATCAGATGAATAACTTCCGCTCGGCGTGTAGTCGTGGCGAACGGCCAAAGCAGGTTCCTGTCGGGCACGTTTACGGAACGTGCTGCCAGAAGATGGACTCGTCGAAGCCTTCGCTGGATGGGCCGCGCATAGTCGCTAGCGACACAGCGAAACTTTATATTTATCGACTGCTTTAACGGCGAATAGGACGTTTTAAACTTTTTAATCATGCATGATTTTGCTCTCGTGGAAAATAAAAGTGGATATTAGTGCGTATTCTTGCGCAACGGTTGAACAGAACCGATCCTGCAACATAATTAAGCTGAGTAAGATGTGCGGTCACCTTTGCAAATTAATCGGCCGAAACATGATCGACCAGACATGCCATCAGCCTTTCAGGTCAAAGCTTACGTCAAAGGACGTAACCCCGTAAACAATGTTGCTCGCTGGTCGTAGCCGGCGTAACTGTCGCACAAGAAGAATAACTCTTCGTAGTTAAGTCGAAATTGCTTGAGACCAAAACTCCGGCCCCACGCTCTGACGATGCCTAATGCCCCAGGCTTTCCCCGCATGCATGTCACTCACGAAGCCAGCGAAATTCGGACGAAAAAAAACTTTATGAAATGCAGTGTTTACTTTTGTTCTGTATAAGATAAATATATATGTGTCCCAAAGTGGTCTCGACTCACTTCCTCCGTCACCAAAGGCGAAATTTTAAGCCAAAATTTGGCAAAAATAGTGAAACTACACTCTGTCGGGCGAAAAAATCTAAGCATCTTCTATGTTTGGTTAGCATTGCTGGTCGCTTACTGTTCGGCCTCCGCAGCAAGCAGGGTCTCTCGGAATTTAGATTCCTACTTTCCCGTTCTCGAAATTCGACATGCATGTCATGGGCACATTTCTACCTAATTGAAGCTGCCGTTCAACAACTTCGCTGGTCTAACTTGCTCAAGCCCTTAGAGATTTAGAAGAGTTTAGTCAAATGACTTAAACTTATGTTTAAGCAACCTTTACGAGACAACCGGAGATCCAGAGCTCAGATCTGCAGCCCTCGGTCGAGGCCAAGGACGAGGTTTACAGAGGCGAGACTTCAGGCGGTTTTCTGGGTTCGTATGCTATGTGTAGGTATCCATTTACCGTTTTCAAGGCTATGCTTAGAACTGTTGGTGGTTGGCACTAGCGTTCGCAAATCGTCGGGACGCTCGGTCCAAACCTCCCAAGGACGGTCGAGAGGTGTACGTGCTCTCCAACATTTTTGCGAGGCATCCGCACGTGCTGGCGTACGTCGCCACGGCTCCGAAGTAAGCACTGACATTCCGAAGTTAATTTTTCTGAGAACTGTTCCGTCGAGCGCCGCTCACGACCGCAACCACACTGTCCGATGAACTGGGTTTTAGTCAAACTGCACTAACTGAACCGGAGGTCAAGTTTAGTTCAGATAAACTCAGTTTAGCTCATTTTTCGCCGATGAACTGAACAGCTCAGTTCCGTTCTTTTAGTCTAGTGAACTTGGCCAGTTAGCAGGAGGAGGAAAATGTCTAATTTTGGACGTATTTTTGCCGTTCAAGCCACAAACTTGCTCTGGCTGTGAGCTGTTTAAGGTTAGGGACTACCTTGTAGCCTGATAGTAGCATCAAAATTTTTATTCCAAGCTGTGCCATGTTAGGCACCAATTTTGCTCTCCCCCAATTTCTATCCCGCTATGTGACTGCCTATTAGGGGATGTTTGTTGACGATGTTACCAGTATGAAGCGAGCTTTGGCAAAAAATTGCGCCACTTTCGAAACAAAATGCACAAGAATAACGCGCCGCTTGCGACACCAACAAAGTCATAAGTAAAAAAAAAATGCTTGAGATATGCTCAGTAATTTAGCACATACGTGGAGAGTTCGGTTCAGTGCATCCCAGATTAGTTTCGATGAACTGGTAGCGGACCATCTAGCACGGGTTTGGGTAAACATGGGGGTGACAACCAACTCGACCACATTATGGGAGTGGGGCATGAATATGGGGGACCCTTAGCGAAGGTAAGGGTCTCCCCTTACCAAGTGAACTGAACTCGACCTTGGTTTCGGTTTAGTTCAAATCAGTTTAGTGTAAGGTGGTATGCTTCGTAGTCAGTCGTCTTCGTGACGTTCACGTGAATCCGCGTGGAAGGTCAAGCGATCCTGCGGGATATGCTAGCTTAGGAACCCGGGAGGCGTCCGCATAGCTTGCGGGATGCAATCCGTCGGAACGGAAAGAAATCAGCTTGGGACCATGCGTGACAGACGACGGTCGCAAGGCGACGCCGGGGACGAGGAGCGTCCAAAGGAGAGGGTTCCAAGTGCAGGCCTCACGACCTGCATAACATTAGTTCACACCAGTTTAATTGACCCCCCCCCCCCCCGCCTCCAGATTTGCTGATACTGCCGATTACGGAGTCTGATCCGCTTCCTAAATTTCGATTTGGTTCCGTTTTCCAAGACCGAGTCTCATCACCGATTCCGAATTTTAAAAGTACCTGCGAAACTGTGCAACGCGTTATTTATTAAGAGTCCACAAAATGTGTGATCTTTATATGGGAAGAAATAGGCGCCGCCAGAGCGTGTTTTGCCCAAGATCGCCGCATTCCATCAAGAGCCTATTCCACAGTTAAATGTTACCGAATTTTTTCGGATTCTCTAAAATTCAGAGCAGAAAAAGACAAAAATAAACAGTACAAGATGCTACGACCTTTTGTTGTGCATGTTTACATTTGTTGTTTCCAAGACCACAAAGAGCACAGCGAAAACTGCTCGGCTGGTGGCGTACTTTGGAGTCTCGCTACAACTAAAAACGCATCGCTTTCGCCTTTCTTAGCGTCTTTGACTCGCGATGACAAGATCTAAAACATGCTTCGACGGTACATTTTTGTAAGAATTCTTGTCGGAATCGCTCCACGTTTTTGCACACCCGAGCATATCGCCCACACGATGACGCTTTTTATTTGCCTCTACTAATTATTTTTTACTTATTTTTTTGAGTCATGCCGAGAATGAATGCCACCCTTGCACCCGGCTGTTTGGCGGATATTCTAACTCAGGGCATGCGGCATTCATATCGGAGGGTACAAGATTTGTGGGATCTTCAGCGTTTTCGGGGGGGGGGGGGGTCAGCAAGCCCCACAAAAGTTTCCGAAACCTAAAAATAACTCGTCAAAGGCGTTAAAAGTTGCTAAGAAGCATACAACCATACCGGAGCGTACAGAAAAAAACGAAAAAAATGAAATTTTTTGAAACCAGAGGGTCCTCCGTATGCATTTCACTTTTGGTCTTTCTCAAATTGTGGTCAAAAGTAAAGGGTCCCCTCGGTTTTTTTCTTTTTGGCTACCTAAGTACATTAGACCAAAGGAACAAGCAAAGTATACCCTTTAGGGCAAAACTGATCCCCCCCCCCCGAAATCGTTGAAGATCCGATTTGTGCTTAAAAATCCGCCTTAGAAATCGGGTGCCGCCAAAATATCGCAGTCTTCCAAAAAGTTTGTAGGTTAGCGGCCTACTAGTGAGCGCATTTTTAGAGCGTCCACATGTCGTTACGCCGCCTCTTTTCACGGAACACGTGAAGCCCTTTGCCTCGGCGTAACCGGCGCCAGGAACGTTTGGCCATACGCACGACTTCCCAACATGGCGTCGCTTTTTCAGCGCTTGGATAACGCGACTGAAAGGACTGTTCGTGTCTGAGGAGGTCAAAGGTATCAAATACGGTGAGTAAATCCCGAGCGCATGTACGATGATGATGTTCTAAACTATAGCGAGTCAATCCGCAATCCGGAGCGAACAAAAAAGAAAGGAAGAACTGCGCAAAAGCAACCGTCATTGCTAGTTGAACATCTTTTACTTGGTTTGAGTAGAAATTTGTAGGTGTATGCACCAAAATTCGTCGAATTTTTGTCAAAAACAATGACCTATTTTTAACCAAAAAAGCCAAATGCGGGCGCATTTTTTCATGACCGAGACCGAGACTAGGCCTCCCGAGAGTGTCTGTTTTCGAGACCGAGACCGAGACCCGTATCCCTTGCTGTACGTTGCGTACTTCTGCATGCGGTGCCGCTCAGTACGCATGACAGCAAGTATCTTGCTTCTGCAAAGCGTAGGGCCGCGTAATCATAAGCATGTATGCATACAGCTTATCACGCTCACACATTGTCCTAATTGTGCGCAGCACGTCGTTCTGTGCCGGACACAAATGGGCTTGTGGGATTCCTGTATAGGCTGCTTTTGCATGCGGCACCGCACGGTACGCATGATGCATGCTCCCAGCATGGCGTGATTCACTAATGACTGAGATGCAACGTCCAATGCGGGACAAAGAGCAACGAGCGTTTTACGTACATCTGTGCCCGGAATCGCTGACTTTTTCACGGATCACGGAGGTCCGTGAGAACGTTTTCGCGGACTCCGTGTCCGTGAAATGTCACAAATGGAAGGACTTGAATTTTTCACGGACATGGATTCGGTGAAAATCACTCACTGGGACTGTACTTTTCCGGGTACGGACCACGGATCACGGATCAGGGACGTCATTGGGACCAAGGTGTAGCCGGCTACCGTTTGGAAATCGGAATTCTGGATCGGGTCGAAATATATCGTCGCCAGCGTTGGCGAAGCAGTTGACAGTCGGACCGAGCTGACGAAGAAGTACGAACAAGCACCTGGCGCATTTGGTCGCTGCGAAGAAAGTTGACGTCCTTAGAGTACCTGCCTTCTGCAATGAGGTTAAAAGATAGCGGAATGAAGGGTTTGCTGCATTGATTAATTCGCCACAATAAGGTTATTCCTTCTGGAACTAGCGACGCGTGAAAACTCGTGAAACGAGCACGGGTGCTGATCACTGCTTTTTCCTTGTGATGACTTCCTCGGTAGTGATCTATACCTTTTAGGAAAAGTTACTAGGTATGCGTAAACATTGCGCATCCTTTTTTGCATACAACAACAAGACATGCGGAAGGGCGAGACAACACCACACGACAGGTCACATGACACGCGAGCGATCAGATGCTGACAGATTCAGAGACCGCCTCGTACTGAAAAACGTGGCTCTTGACATATCTTGGTGAGCGCGGAGCTTACCACCAGTGCCTTTCCATTACCACTTTTTCTGGCCATTACCATTACCATTACCATTACTTAAATTCTGGCCATTACCAATACTTTGCCATTACCATTTCCCACTAGCCGATTTCTGGCCATTACCATTACCACCATTACCTCTACCATTACCTGCAAGATTTTTTTCGGTGATTTTCGCACCTTCAAGGTCACACACGGTTATGTTTTATAGTTCCCGACAAGGTATAGCCCATGTCTACGGATATTTATGTCGTACAAGCGCCTCGCGAACGTTTCTGCGTAGGCATGCTCACTTAGGGTGCGTCCAGAAAAAGCGCCAGGGTGGCAGGGGAGAGGCGGGGGGGGGGGTAGGGTATCTCGACCTGTGTGACCAGGCATGACGAGGCGGGAGATTTGGAGGGGGCTTGACCTCACGCTAAGCACTCGATAAAATGGCCCGCCGCTAGGCGCCGACCGACGAATTGATCACTATATTTTTGAAATTTTTATCTAAAATTTTCTACAACAAGAGGGGGGCAGCGTTTTGTTAACCATTGTTAACAAAGGGGAGGGGAGTCAAGAGGACGCTAACATTAGCAGCAGGAGGTGAAAAATGCCCGCCGCAGGCGCCGACAAGCGAAATTTTCACTTGGCATGAGCTGCTTTAACCCTAAAATTTCGTTGGTATCGCCTGCGGCGGGCCATTTTATCTAGTGCTTATAAAGTGATAATTACCATTACCACTTTTTCTTGCCATTACCATTACCATTACATTTCCCACAGAGCCATTTTGGTGCCATTACCATTACCTATCATTACCATTTCCCACTAGCAGATTTCTGGCCATTACCATTACCGCCATTACCATTACCATTACTCCAGGCACTGCTTACCACCATATCGCTCAGAAGCGCTTCTCGTTCACTTTGTTGTCGACCAAGACGCTTCAGGACAAACGATCGCAGTCGGCTGCGCCTCCTTTGACTCGATACCGCCGTCAAGGCCACCCCGAACAGCATGAGCAAGAAGAGGCTCAACGCAAGCGGAACTGAGGAGCCTAGAGTTAGCGGGTCGCAAAACGGGACGGGCGTTCCGTATCCGTGCCGCTCTGAGAACGGAACTGCCTGCAATAGGAGGGAGGATCAGGCCGGTCCGGTTTTCGTCCCGTCCTTACACAGGCGGAACCATTCAAAAAAGGCACTATTCTTCGTGGGAGAGCTCTGGCCGAACTTAAGTAACTTACAATGGAACAGTTCCCAAAAAACCGACAGCCGCAGGCGATTTCAAGAACACTTTTAAGTGGAAGGACCTTGGTTTTGGGCGAAAATTGCACTATTGAGTTCACTGGACCGGATCCAAGAATCGATGAACTGAGCCGAAGTTCAGTTCAGCTCAGATTAGTACAGTTCACTGTAGGTCACTGAACAGGCCGGTTCACTTAAACTGTAAAGTACATACCTTGCTCGCCGGTGGGGACACTAGACCAGGCGTGGGAAGCGACGACGCGGAGGTCGTTGTAGAGTGAGCGAGTTCAGAAGGCACCTTTTCCCAAAGAACGTTGAACACAATATACCTTCTTCCTTCACTTCGCGCAACAGCCCAGGCAAAAGTTGCAGAAGGTCACCATCTTCTACCGGGTCATCGAGGGCCAGACTTCGCACGACGCCAAGATTCGAGGACAAAGTGTTTTCTTCGACGACTTGCCGCACTGCTGCAGCTTCGACGAACGAGGTGTCTGGCGGGATAGTCGCGTTAATCAGTGCCACCACTTCGGCGACTGTCGTGCCGAGCTCAAACAGGAAACATCTTGTCACTCGACGTATTTCGGAATCGATGCATTGCAGCGAGGTCCGTCCTAGTAGGTCCTTGTTTTCCAGGGGATCGTGGGAAAAGCGAGAACTGCTACGGATATGTGTATGTAGGAGCCCTTTTTCCGTTTTTTTACTCAGTTTCAAAAACGGAAAAAAGCTTTAGGTCAAGGCCCACGGCGGAGTGCTCATTTTGGTCAAGCCTTCACCAAAGCATAATCGCTTCCTCGTTATTGGCGGAAAAATGATAACTTTGCTAATACCCATGTGGCGTACAGAAAAAGGTCAGCATGACAAAATTCAGAAAAAAAGCAAGAAAAACACAATTTTGCTCACTATAAACTGTTGGCTAGAGGTCAAGGTCAAGCAGAGGACGTCCAAACATCCAAAGCACTGAAGGGAAGGAAGGTGGAAACAGGAAATTCCTAAGCAGATGCGTGCAAAGCAGGAGTATTCGAAGCAGGAACCATACATAATCATGAACATCCAGGAAGTGACATTCGAGGCAGGAAAAGTGGAGCCGAAAAATGCGAAATAGCAGCGTGGGAAACAGGGCATGCAAACCAGGAGCATGCAAAGGAGGAGGTAGCGGACTGACCGGTGGAAGAATTAAGTTACCTTAATTGGCCAGGCGGCGACCAGGTGCTTGTTGGCAGTAAATACGTGGATGATGTGGCACTCCTGGCGTAAAGCCTCGATGAATTCACCCTTCCACGGAACGTCTCCAAATGGGCTTGCTAGCGCTGCCGTGCGGTCGACGGTTATGGTCGAGGGACTTTTCTCCGCAGTGCTAGAGGAATATGTTATGAATCCCGGGTGAAAGAATTTGACGGCACTGCAGCACACGTACACCCTGACTGTGTCTTGGTAACACCCTATCTGGGCCTAGTTCGTTGTCACTTCAGGCATTTCAGTACCGCAAATCCTTCGATGCCTATTCGAAACAATGCTGACAATTCGAAAACATGCTTGTTGGACAATTTTAAATTTTTTTTAGTTAATTTTTTTAACGTCTTGGTAGGGACGGAGCACATTAACATACGGAAAACGTCGCGATAACCATTCGAACCGATCGTCCTTCATCGGACGTCCAGCAGCATTGTAGAGGTCCATAGGCGCGATTCTCAGCTCGGGCCCGATATGGTGAAGCCGACAAGTACGGTAGTGCTTGAAGCGATCCTGTTCGGGTCCTAGAAACATATTGTTTTGTCACGCGGTTAGGCTGATCCCGATGTGACTTTGCAGGGCAGAGATTATACTCCGAAAACTGTACGGCCCTCTAAAGTACCAGAAAACCGAAGCTGCACCCTACTGGGCGTAGCATGCTTGTACGATACGGCGCGGCCGTACTCTCCGTATGGATGCAGGTCTTTAGTGATGAATACAGAGTAAGTGTGGGCGCCGCTCAAGCTGGTCAAAGGCGAATACACTGCAAATTTTGACTGATATTTTACGGGTTTAACGAACACCTGATCGTTGCGGCATCCGCGGCGGAACTCATGCTGTTTACCTCGGCTGAGCACCGACCTCCCGAACTTCCGCTATACGTTCTGCCATAGATAGCCGGAAAATGCTGTCCAAAGGTCGGCATGACGGGGAAAAGAGCCGTGAACATTTGTTGCTTGACGCTCCCTGACATTTGGGTGAGTTTGGTCGGACCAGACCGTTACCTCTTCGTCACGACTATTCTGCTCGAACAGGACGTTCTCGAGAGCAAGCGGGACTTCGACGCGGATTGGCTGCAGAACAAGTGAGCGCATAGAATATGGCTGGGGCCCGCTTAGCGTAACGATCGGTAGCGATTTCCCAGATTCCATGGTCCCACAATTTTGTAGGTATCTTCTGCCAGTGTAGGTATAGCGTGGACCTTCCCACAATTTTCGCTGTCCGGAAGTTTGGTAAAAGCGCCTTACACATGTTCTCCCCCACCTCCGCCTTCGCCGTTACCTTGTTTTTTATCACAGGGGATTGGCGACGAATCGTAATTGCGGCCCGACCAGGCAAATAATATGCGATATTGGCACAGGGCTCTCAACTAATTTTGGGCCAAACACTTTGCAATGTGTTTGAAGCGCTTTCTGGACAGCCCTCTAGGTAGAGGACATTGCATTGACCCGTAGTTCAAATTTGGGCAGATGGGCGCCGACGAGCATAACTTAACCTGAGGTTGAACAAAGTATTTTTAGTCTTCACAGGACGCCGTCACTCGCATGCGCATCCGGCGACATCGTGCGTCACGTTAGTCGTATGGTGCGCCGCTGCAAGAGTGCCGGCATGTGGGCCCGACTGCCTCAGGAGCAGCGAACGCTTCGGGGTACGGTTGCCTATACGTTCCCTAACGCCACTTGCTTTTATTACACAAGTTAATTCCTCGTCTCTAGGCAAGCTCGAGGCGCTCGAATTCCTTCTCGCTCGCTCTGAGGAGCTCCTCTTGCCGACACGTCGCTTACGAAAGCTGCTGAAGAAGTTCGCCAGGCAATGCGAGTTTACGCTGCTGCCGCGTGAGGACGCCAGCGAAGAACCAGGTAAGCGACGTTCGTCGGCTTTCGCCGCCATAGCCGCTCTGAAAAGAGCAGCTAGGTAGTCAGTCGCACCATGTCGTCGCTACAATGCGAACAAGAATTAGGAAACTGCAGTCCCCCTCGCCGTGTGCGACGGTTAAGGTCTCCACCCCGTCCACTGCTAGACCGCTACTGGTAGCTGGGCTACAATGACGGCTCTTGTTTTCCGTCCCATTCCCCTCCTAATGTGCTGTACAGCCCCCCCCCCCCCCCCCCCCCCCCCCCCCC
>JNEY01001353.1:0-20381 GCA_020875895.1 Aphelenchus avenae
ATCTCTTTGCAGTATGCCGCCTATGACGCCTTCCACCTCGTGACCAAGCTGAGAGCGGAGGAGATCGAGCACCTTAAGCAAAGAAACGCGAACCTGTCAGTCGTGTACAACCAGATAGGGGTAAACAGGCACGTCTGTTTGCAGCGCGCAAAGCATGCGTTTTTAGGAGATCTACGCTGATCTCAACCTCACCCTTAAGCAAGAATGTCAGAAAATCGACAACGTGCTTGACGAAGCTCGTAAGCGTCACCTAATCCCCTACGTGTTCTGCGCTTTCCTCAGCTGCGACCAGTACGTGGACGAACTCTACAAGGTCTACCTGAACCAGAAGGAGGTACCGAAGGCGGCCCCCCAAAAGGGATGAACATCGTGGATTAACGTTCACCTTCTGAGGCATGGATAAATGGCCATTTTCAGTAAGGCACAAGCTAACGTCTCTCTACAAGCTTCAGATGTGGGTGAACCCAAGAACTTTGCACACTTTACACAAAAAGGCACTTCTCCAAAAAGTACTCTTGAAATAACTCAATCGTGTTAGGGAGATAGCGTTTTAGAGTTCTAGCGACGTTGAAGAAATGGCTTTTGCCCTTGCCAAAAACTATCAGCTGCACAATGGTTGATGTCGCACTGCGCCGCTTTAAACGAGGCTTTTCGAGAGAGTGCAAATCGGCAAGCGAAAGATAGCGGACGAGCCTGCTTTTACGAGCAAGACTACACATTTACGGGGAAAAGTACATCAATAATCCGACCCTGCTTACAAAAAAATCATATCACACGACGCTGAATGCTTGTCTCGGGTGGTGACGGCCCACAGGCGGCGGCGTCGAAAACCTAAAAGACAGATGAAATCAGGGCAGCACGAGGTTCCCCACCACAACGTCTAGTACAAGAGCGTCCTTAATTCAAGACAGATGTTCAAATCTGAAAATTTTCAGGGCAGAGATCAGTAATCCTAACGGAAGTATGCAAGCAGATTCCGGAATAAAATCCACTCTTTAGCAACATTTTTGGCGTAGATAGTCAAAATTCAACCCAAGAATCGGGTCCACTACGTCCAAGATGGGTATGCGAGCACGCATCGCGAAAAAGTCAGAACCATGCAAACGGCATCCCCGGAAACCCTCTAACACGCGAATTTCTTAGACGGGTATCGGATTCTGAAAACCGTGCCCTCAGCCTAACTGAACCCCAGAAAAAAGAACTATGGTTGGAGTTTAATTAAATGTTGAATCAAGGCCTAAAAAGTGCTTCAGTGTCAATTGGATGTTGCCACCCCTTAGCTGCACCCTACCGATGAAGCCTGCAGCTACTGCGAAGGCCACTCCAATCAGCGTCCACGTCTTCGTGTTGCGCTCTGGTTGCACTCCCGAGTGCGGCGTCGGGACGACCGGAATCGTTGAGTTCTCAGCGGATTCTTGCGACGGCTTCTTCTTTCCCTGGAAGAACCGGTCGAGCTGCCGACCCAGAGGCTCTCCTCCGGCTCCGTACGGCATTTCCTGAAAGATCGCGCGTTAGCGGATCTATTACAATCTCCGTAGACACAAAAGGGCGTATAAGATCACTGTATACGTACTGCGAAACGCCCAACGGAATCACAAAAAGCCCAGTATTTAGCAGACGAGGACACGCAAATTAATGAATGCAATGGAAGCAATGTCATCAAATAATGGGCAGAAGCTGGCGCCATACATGCTAGCGCCTCGTTCGGATGCGTGTCGAGAATATGAGACGAATTCGAGGCTTTTTTGGCAAAACTAGGGTACGTAAAAACAGGCGGGTGGACAGTTGATGCTCCTAGCCAGCAGTTCAAGCGTCAAAAGTCGCGCTACGCATAAGATTCATCGGAAAAATCTGCGCTTCAGATGAATTTATATCCGTCACTGAGAAGACTTCCGTGCGCGTGGTGGTCCAAGGGAAAGCAGGCGAAATGCACTCCGCAGGTCGCTTACTCGAGCGGTCGCTTAGTTACGTTTCGCAACTCAGCCACGCGCCCGCAGCGGTGACGCAACGAGCCTAATTGTTTCGCGGCGTGACGGCGGAAGCGCTGTCGGACACACCGCGGAGCAAAAACTTTTCCAAAGTGCACAGTGACTAACGTTGCAGTTACAAACCGAAGGAATTCGAAATGAAAAGGACCTTTTAAACCTGAACGGATTCGCCAGGATACCTAAGGAGATTCGGGACCGCTTCGCAATTCGCAAAAATTAAAGGCAGTCGGACCCGCTTCCGTGCCGTAAGCCGGTCCGGGCTGAGAAAATTGGTGTAACGACAAAAGGAACCGGGACGTCACGGCATAGAAAACGGGAAATTGGGGTCATGCCGTGAAGCCTGGCCGTGAAACAGGGGCCGGGAAAGGGATACGGCCGTTTTCACGGCACCTCTATCAAAATGACAACGGTCCAGCTCAGCGAGCTCACTCTTTCGCCGCTCAAAAAAGGTCCGCAACAACGACTTAATGAAGGCAGTCAGTTGTCTGAGCAACTTTATCAAAATAGGGCATATCAGCAAGCAACAAAACGGATATAAAGAAGCAATGAGTGAGCGAACTTTTGAAGTCGTCAGTTGTGGGCGTAATAGGCGTACTTCGGCGCGAACCCGATCGACTTGTCGTCGTCTCGCTCGGGAACGGTGCCCGAGCCGAAAACCGATTCCTCGTACGAAGGCGGTGGAATGTCTGAAGCACAAGAATACATCGAAATAGCGTCCAACACGCTTATTTTGAGTACCGACCGGCAGCTGTACACTAGTACGGTCCGTGACGTACTGGTACATTATGGCGAGGTCAGGCCAGTACAGAGTAGAGATAGCGGCTGACCACCCGTACCGTAGCCGTACCCGTGGTGACCCCTCTCGTACCGTAGCCGTACCCGTATTTTACTACTACTACAGCCCGTAAAATGGCTGAAACTGTAGCCGTACCGTAAAGCCGTACTGACCGACGACTCCCGTACCGTAGCCGTACCCGTATTTTACGGCTACGGCTACGGGTACGGCCCGTAGTACGTTACGGGTCCCTATCTCTAGTACAGAGTACGGGTGCGTCCGTCAGGTGCGGTTCCAATAAACTCGATATTCAGCACTAGTAAGGACCCTACCGTACTAGTACGATACGCAGGTGGTCAGTACGCTACGGAGCACGGTACGGAAGGGTTCAGAACGGTACGGAGAATTCATCCGCGACGTCCAGTGGTACGGCTACCGGTTGCCGGTCCTTAGTCTTCAGCAGAATAATCTACGCTATCAGGCCGTGCTTACCTGCTGGAGGAGCACTCGGTTGTGGCGGCGCGAGGAACTGTCCTTCCGGCGCAGGCGCGCTCGGAGCAGCTGCAGGCACAGACGGGTAGAGGCCTCCACCAGGAGCGGGGTACGATGGAGCGGCAGCCGCCGCATGCATCGGACCGCGAACCGGAATGGTGCCGACGAGAATGGGAATCGTCCCGCAAATGTCGTTGCCCATCAGGCCCTTCGCGCAGATTTTTATCTAAAGATGGAGTGTCTTTCACGCACACAAGAAGAAAAGGTTGATTTCATGTTGCGGCCGAGAAGCAGCCTAACGGTAAACGCTTCCAACGTGGCTCAAATTCGAAGGCTTACATTGCTACAAAAAAACACTGAGTGCGACGAAACACCTTGCCCCTAAAAGGTAAACCCGCAGGGGATTGGGGGACCATTTAGAGGAAGGGGCAAAAAGAGACAGAGAGGGACTATAGAGAAAATTCGGTAGAACAAGCCGAAACTTCGGTATTTCATCGAATGAATTCATCTTCGAATAGTCCACCAACCCCTCAAATAAACCAAAAAATAGCCATCCGTCGAAAATTTCCTCCTAAAATAATATACCCCTCATTCCGTCATGAGTCCTCCGTGCCGAGTAGAAAATCGGAATTTTTACCTCACAACATGAGCTTAAAGAACATTGTTGGATCTTGGACCCGCTGCACGGGAAGTCTTTGGTACGTTGCTACAGACTACGATCATCCGCTACGTGTCTCGAGTCCTACCTGTAGGAAGTAGTCCACCTGAACGATGGGGCAGATGTTGAAGCTCGGCACAATCGCCGGTATGATCATCGCCTTCTCGTAGCGGCCTGAGGACTTCGCGGGCACGCAGAAGTCGTCCTTTACCTCCGCCACCGTCCGCGTCTTCACCTGCCGCTCCGTCCCGCCGTGGTGATTGAGCGTGTAGACGCACGGATCGTTCATCGTCCAGGTGTTCGCCTGGCGATGGGCTGTGTAGGTGGCGTTCTCCACCAGGGCGATCTCGATGCGGCGAACCTCCCGCGACGAGGTGTTCGAGACGTCCGCTGCGACGCAGATGCTCTCGCCGGGAACGAAGCCGGACTTGGGAATGCTCACCTGAAAAGGAACAACAGAGGTAAGCAGTGCGTGAGCAACACGAGGTAAAAAAGAAGTGGGATTGGGGCAATAAGGTTTCCTGCGCGACCGGGTCAATCAAGCTGCAATCATGACTCTAACCTAAAGAGCTGGTGTTACAGGCAAAGAGGTTCGAACTGAGATGATATTACTCAACTTTAGGAGAGTGCTTCGAGGAATACTACCTACGAAAAACGGTGGATGAAAGTTAATAAATAAATCAAAGGTGTTGCCGGTCATTCTAGTTTATGTAGCTAAAATTTAAGGAAAATGCATGCTGCATGTCATGCTTTGTACGTGCAAGCGTGCAGTCATGCGCACCAAGCGGCATCGCATGCAGGTGCGTGCATGTGAGCACTCATGCTAAAACTCATGCGGCCGTTGAAGCGCTAACTTCAGCGACACAATCAAATCCGACTGGGTCCCAAAGACAGACTGGCATCTCAATTTGTGACATGCGCTTTGACTTACCGACGCACTGAGCCGCCCGTGCTTAAAGAACAACACGCCGAGGTTCTTCGTCAGCTCCCGCACTGCAGGAGTAGCGGCATGAGGCACCGAGTTGAGGTCGAAGTAGGGCAGGACGGTGAACATTTGTTGTATGGACTTGTCGAATTTCCACGGGCGGTCGATCTTCGCGGTGCATTTGTAGCGTACGAAGCCGACGGTGCCTAAAATTCCGTTTGATGGCTTTGTCACATATGAGCAGTTTAAGTGTCTCCTAAACTATTTATTTATCCTAGAACATAAGATTTGGCTTTAACAGGCAACTTAAGGTGTGTGCTTTTAGCTTCTTCAGAATATTTGCCCAGTGCATCTTAGTTATGATTCGGAAAGCACAACTGTGGGCTACAAGCACTTAGAACTGGTCCATGCTAAGGATCGGTAACCGGTAGCCGCACCAACTCGCCCGTGCCGTACGGTACCAGGGCTGGATTCTGATTCTGAAAATTCTGAATTCTGACGTTTTTGGCCATTCTGAATTCTGAATTTGATTTTGAGATTCTGAATTCTGAAATGAAAATCCCATCAGAATGCAGCCCTGTACGGTACGGTACAGAGTTCGGTATGGTGCGTAATAAGGTACGGTACGGCCATGGTACGACCTGTGCTAGTGCTAAATCGGCCGTGCCGTACTCCGTATTGGACGAACCAACTGCCACCGTGAGTACGGTACGGCCGCACTATCTGTACAAATGCCGATCTTTAGTTCATGCGGATAATTGTGCAGCTCTGTTAGCGCGAGATAGTCCTAGACTAGCTCGGCTAGCACCTTAAGCAGCTTCAAATGCGTTTCGATCTGTCTAGCCCTGACTTTGAGTAGGTTAACTTAGGCTGTTGACCAGATGAGCTTGGATGCCACCAGTTTCCATGTAGACGTTAGCGTGCTCAGAGATCAGGAAGAAGCTACTCAGCACGAGCTCATGGAGCTTACCTTCAAAGCTCGGTGCACAGTTGGCGGGAAGCGGGAATGAGAACGGGAAGGTGTGCGTGCCGGCGGGAAGCTTGTTGTCGTCGCTGTGCCAGACGACCATCTCGAAGTCCATGTAGGCGACCTCGGCGGAGTAGTGCACCGTTCGGTAGCGCGTCTGCCCCGCGTGGGTCGAGTGCGTGCCGTGTCCAATGCGACTGTCGTGATGGTGGTTGTGGCTAAAACACAAGGACTAATGTAATGGGACTATAATGGGACTAAAATAAAGGGAGTTGGGTACTTGGCCGGTCAGTGGACACAGCAGGACTTCGCGGGAATTGGCATCGGACATTATCCACTTTTGGAAACGTAAACGGCTAAAAATGTTGGAAGCGCATTTCATTCACATCGTATCAAACGCAATTAAAGGCATAAAAAACACAGATTTTACTGGAAAAAACCCTAGGGCTGGTCATCACTGACTGCATGACGCGACCCTTGGACCAGTTCTGCGTAGAGTCTGCTTACCGGCTGTCGTGGTGGTGGTCCACGTATCGCTCGCTGACCGTCCAGTGCGTCTTCGCCTTGCCGGAGACGTGTACGACCACCGAGCGGGCTTTCTTCGGCTCCGCGATCCGGATGATGACCTGTCCCTGGACCAGCTGGCCTGGGTAGAAGACGCCGTGCGGCGACGCGAGCTCCACGCGGAAGTCCTCCCACTCTTTCATGCCTGAAAATAATGGTGTTTAGAGCATCCGCATACTTTAATTCCAATGAGGAACGAGAGTGACTGACTCTAACTTATTTAGGGAAGCGGTACTCGCTCTAAGCAGACCAAAAAGACTTGTTCTTCCGGGCATTGGAAGACGGAGAAAGTTCTAGCAAAATCAAGGCCAGCTGTTTTGTAAAGTTGTCCATATAAGTTTGTCAGGAAGAAACTAAGTCGAAAGACAGGCAGGAAATACCGAAGGTACAACCGTAAGGACTCTAGATAAGGCGAAAAAGCCCCTAAAATAAAGTCCCTGCGCGTATGGTACTAAGAATTAGCCAACAAACGAGGCGAAAGTTTAGCTGCCGAACCACGGAAGAAGAAAGAATGAGAAAATGTTCACGCAATTATTCACACAATTCCGACGACATCGTAGTTAGTCAATCCTCAGGAACGTCAAAACGATGCTACGCACCCGAATGTTTTGTGCTACGAAGTTTCCCAAGACGTCTTGGAAGAAGTCACAAGAGCTGATATGGAGCAAAAGGGCACGCAGTCGACGCGGGTGGAAGAAACGCGGCGCAGAAGCGCGTGAGTCAGCCGCGCCCAGCGGGACACAGCTGCAAGCAATCGACGCCCGCTGCCGCAGCTGCGTACATTGCGATATCGAGCCGCTTCGAACGGAGGGAAGAGGAACGGGATCGATTCGCTGTTGGCAATTTGTGTAAACAATAATCGCGATAAAGAGGGTGAGCGCAGGTGAAATGAGGAGCACAATCCGGGGCTTCAACGACCACTTTGGCTGTGGGTCGTGAGCTGAACGACGCATAGCTCTATAAAACAAAGAGTTTGAGAAGGTTAAATGGGTCTCAGAGAAGCCAACGTTAAACCAAAAAACCAAAGCGCGGCAGATTTTAGCGGCTCGCTTGCCTCGAGCAATGTACCGCACTATCGGTCTTGGCTTACCACGTTGCTACGAACATAAGCTGTCGTTTCTGTTGCGAAAATATTCAGCCTTTTAACGAATTTGCGCAAAAGACTTGGAGCAGCCTGGCGCAAAATTCGCCGTTTTATTCTTACCTTTAAGGCTGCTGATCCGTCGCTTTATCGAATTCATCGCATGCGAGTAGCACCGAAAGACGTAGCAGCAACAAGTGAGCACCAATAAATGCGCAGCTCAATGCGACGACTTTGACGCTTCACGTGGACGTTCCTTGCGGCCGTTGCTAAGCTACTCGCGAGAACGCAGTAATCCTGCAAAAAAGGAAATAAATTGGACGTGTTTTACTTCGTCAGATAGTGTCAGCGAAAGGAAAAGTGAGTCGTTGGAGGAACGCATTGGGTCGATGTGATTTCGTTAAGTATTCTGGCATTATGCAAGCCAACCGTTCGCGCTGAGTCATGCGTCGCCGCATTGTTGTTATTTACCCGCGGGGACGCCGTCGTTTGTTTACTCGCGAGTGTCGGCAGAACATTGGAGTCCATGTCCTCTGCGAGGACCTATGCTGAATTGACTGACAATGCAGTCGGACGAAGCAGTACTTAAGCTTGGCCGGGAAAAAGCCACTCCTAAAGAGTCGTGTCTACGCCTAACATCAGCACTGTTTCCGTCCGTAAACGACGGGCTGCGATACGCAAACCAGCACTTTTAAAGTCGGGGAAACAGGTCGGCGGATAAGCGAGCCTAAGACGATGTTCTCAGAAAAATTACCCATCAAAGAGGCCATTGAGAATAACGGTTTCGCAAAAGCAACTTTTAAGAGTTCATTTCTCCTTGTTACTTTTACTTCATTCGCGTTTGCACCGCTCAAGCGGAACTCGCCCTGGCCCACGCGAGGTCCAGGATATGGGGGAGGTCGGGTTTTAAAACTTGCAAACCGGAGCCTGCGTACTGATGGGGTTGTTACGGAGGGCAGGGAGTTAAGAGAAATCCCAAAAGGTGCATAATCAAACGTTATTTAAGCTAAGCAGCAGGAACCGAGTCTGCACTGGAACAGGAAACACAGGAATGCGTCTAAACAGTCTGAGTTTCTTTTTGCTTCAGTTCCAATTCTCTTGTCAATTTGCATGAAGTTTATGACATTTCTTCCTGACGGCGTCGCTGCTCAAGCCGCGTGCATCCGAGCTCTCTCGACCCGACTGTTTAGCACAAGTGCGTGCATTCTCGGTCGCCGATTGCATTGCCCCTTGCACACGGCTCTCGGCCAACGGCGGCTGCGGTGCTGGACATTCCCACAGCGAAGCGACGGACGGCACTCGCGGCCACCGAACGGCTGCGGACTTTCGTTCTCCTCTCGCTTTTAGCACGCTTCCCTTCTTTTTTTCGCATCTTTTATCGACTTGTTACCAAGTGTTTCATGCAAATTTGATAGGGTTTTAAGAAATGTTCCTCGGAACTGGTTCAGCGTGCTACTACGCTGAGATGTCACCAACATTGATGGGTTCGAAATATTCGTGCTAGTAAGCTGGAATAGCGTTTTTTTAAGGCGCTAAATGTAACCTATGTGTTCCTTATTCATATATATGCGAAACATATATATCATAGTGTGAATGTGATGTGCTCATTAGCGGTTTAAATTTAACGAGTGTGATTGCGCGCTTCGCGCGCGCACTTCGCTGAGATTTGTCGAATGATATTGTAAACAGAATAGCAAACATCTAAACAAATTACCTTAACCTGTTTGAATTTTGTTTCAAGTAAAACACGACAAACACATTGGCGACATAAGGAACGCCAAAATTGGCGTTTTCCATTTCCCGTCACTTTCCAGATGTTGACCATCTCCATAAGTCGATCCGTGAGGCGGGAGTTGACGTGGAAGTCGACATCTTTGTCGCTAAAGTGGTTGCTGCAAACGCAGTGACCAGGAAAACGGCGTGGAAATTGACGTCTCCGTCGTCGATGTCGTCGATCTCCAGAAGTCGCCCCAGAAGGCTGAAGTTGACGTGGAAGTCGACGTCTTTGTCGATAAAATGGTTGCTGCAAACGCAATGACCAGGATAACGACGTGGAAATTGACGTTCCCGTCGACGATGTCGTCGATCTCCAGAAGTCGCTCCAGAAGCTCGATAACCGGAATCTGACCCCAGATTCGGACTCAGCGACCCCGAAAACCCCCTAGGACCCAAAATCACGACTCAAAACGCACGGGAAAGCCTAGAACTGAAAAGCGTGACAGACGGACAAGATGCTCTCGATTATTATATAGGATGAGTCAACCCCCTTCTTCGGAAATGTTTGGATGGGGTAGCCCGTTGAGCAACGATTTCCGCAGGTGCGATAACTACTGGCAAAGACGGTGCGTTTTATTTTCGTGTGTAGCGTTAAAATTTCAGAAGCAACAAAACACTAATTAAAGCCACATGAAAACGTTGCCTACTTCGTCTTAACATACAGCCACGCATCCATTCACCTTAAGGCACGCACGCAGCGCCAGCTAGCGAGACGTGGCTTAAGCCGCTTTCTCACGTAGGTAGCACGTGTCACTATAGAAGTGTCCCCAGATAGTTTTGGTTCGCATTCATATTCTAGCTCTACTAGTCTGTGCTAACGAGGTCGAATACTAGCTTGTCTGCACAGTTCTTGTTAACAATTTGTGGTCCGCTGCGCTGTTGAAATAGCGCATGCCCACGCAGGTGCCTCTTTATGCTTGGATTACGTGTGCTATCTGCTGTGCTTACTCGGTGTAATTTGCTCTGACTCTGTTCTCAATCGATATCACAACATATGCTGGTTTTTCAGTCCGTCATGAAGCTTCTACTTCTCCTCCTGGTCATCGGGGCGACTTCTGTCGTCGGACGAGAAGGTCACGAAGACGAGTCGACGGGATTCGACACTCTCAAGGCTGCGTCTGGTGGCGTCGCCGGAGTCGCCAATAGCCCACTCTATGTCAAGGGTATGTTTTCACTGCCGCATTAACTTGCTACCAGCGTGAACTACGTGCACGCAACTTAATGACAGCTGGCAACATTAAGCCTTGTATGGGCCTTTAGCTGTTTTACCTGAGCCTAGCTAAATGCTTTGGATGGGCCTAAAGTTTCGTCGTATGCTTCCATGGCTAAGTGTCAGCCTAAGAGTCCCAGCCTAAGCACCAACATCTGCGCCTCTGACGAGCGCCGTATGATTTAAGAGAGTGTTTTCCCAAGACTCAGGTCCTAATCCCGACCTCAGCTCAAGTGCTTGAGAGTTGCGGCTAGTGGCAGCTCAGCAATCTGCGCTTCAACAATTTTGCCGTATCCTGATGGATGTTGCGCAAGTCACGCTAGATTTAGCTGTGTCCGGCGACGGTTCGACGGTGCTGAAGGTCGTCGATGCGGCTACCAATAAGTGGGCGATTCGAGTGGACAAGCCGCACGCGGGAGCAGCCTACAACCACATCAACGTCAACAAAGCGGTGTCCGGCATGAAGGACCCGCACATTCCTGTCTCGGACATGACACTCGCCGCTGCTAAGGGCGTCAACAGCGTGATCGAGGCCATTAAGGTACGTTAGCTGAATGACGGAGAGCCCAAGACTCCTTAGTCGAGGTACTGCTTGTGTTCGCGTAGGAAGCGGAGTAGTTATGCCTTTTCCTTGTTCATTGTCAAAAATTTATACCAAGATCCGCTCGTTCACGTCTTTTAGAAAGTGGAACCGTTCGTCAAGACAGCGGTCTACGTTGCGGACGCATACCAAGTGGCTGATGCTGTCTACAGCGACTACAAGGCACGTCGCTGCCCTCGCCGCACTCTTCGGACCGCTGGACGCGTCGGTGGCTCATACGGAGGCCTCTACGTGGGCGCGAAGGTCGGAGGTAGCGTTGGCAGCACCGTTGGAGGTACGTGCCAGGTGCTTCTTTCCAAAAGTGCCCGGACAAAAAATGTGGCAACGGCTTTCAGACTCAACAGTTCCGCACATAAAGTTGAACATGAAACTTTATTTGTTTTACTTACTTGTCCTCCTGGACGTTTGACGCTGGGAAGACCCCAGTTCTTTCATAAATTCATGCGACCGCTCAACGAATTCGCATTTTCAGGCATCGTTGGCGGTCTCTTCGGCGGTGTCGGCGCCGTACCCGGTGCTGCGATCGGCGGCTGGCTCGGCTCCTTCGTCGGCGGATATTCGGGCATGCAGTCAGGGGCGTCGGTGGGAGAGGGCGTGGGACACGCCATCGGCGACGAACTTTGTGACGATTACGACTACGAATATCGCCGTCGTCGTCTGACCTGAGATGTCACCCTCTGAATGGGGCAACGTTTGTCCTTCATTGTTAAGCTCGAAACGTGTTAGGCATTTGTTGTACTTTGTTGTGTACCTATTAATAAACTGTTGCTTTTCGTACTGTTGTTTCCACCCGGCTTAGAACTTATCTACGTTGGTTGGTTGTTTGGTAAACCGATGGACCCTTTCGTTCCGTCCCGCATGATAGATTCAGGTCGGATTCTTGCCTTAATGGGATTAGGGAGTGAACTTGATCTTTTAACGTTTTAACTTTGACCGGCTCATGTCTTAAGAACAGAGTCACTGGCCTGACGTTGGCCCGGACCGGCCCGGTACCCACGGTTGCTAGTCATGGCTACAAATGGCTGAATGTGACAGCCCTTACCTGAGCAACGTCCTCCACAGCTCCCTCTCGTCCCATTCGCGTAAGCAACCCCTCGCGATCGTTAACGGTGATCGTCACTAGCATAAGCGTCCAACTCGTCAGAAGAAGGTTGAAAGTGTGCACCAGTCACTGGAGACGTAATTGTAAAGGACATATCCCAAATGTCGCCATTCTTACGTACAGCAAAGTCGGCGGTGATGGAGGCTATCATTGGACCGAGCGGAACTGACTTGCACAACGTTCTCGCCACTTCGTCGAACTGGTGGCATACAAGTCGAAGCAGTTCGCTTCGGACGTGGCCGCAGAAAGAATGAGAACACTTCGTGGAGCACTTCCGGCGGCAACATCGGCAGGCTTCCTTTGACGACTGAGAGGGATGGCAGTTGTTGCAGGAAAAATAATACAAGGTGATCTCGACTAGTTACGGACCGACATTTATTCCAAAACTTGGGCGTTTTAGGAAGTTGACGATTTGTGTGAGTTCAAATGATGTCGAGAAAATGCTCTGCGTACTCGTGAATGCTTAGGTCTTAAACCGCAGAACGCTGGCAATCCGAAAAACCTTCTGCTCCTCTTCTGATTGCGCTGCCCACAACAAAGCTTTTTCTCGGGTCTTCGACTGTCGAATTTGCATGTACCCAGGACTCTAACCGTCGCACAAATTTGACGATGAACGCCGAGCATAGTGCGCTTCGAACACAGAGATTAAAGTCTCATTCCAGCGTATGATTTTATCTAAGCGTTTGGCTTGACGGGTGTCAACGCAGCAGCACGAGATGCCGACGTGGGCGTAGCAATGTGTTCTCAGTCCTATCAGATGCGAGAGGGTCGACTTGGCGTGTCTGCAACACCGACCTACTGAAGTTAACAGGAAGAACACCTGACAAAAAAGTTATACGTAACTTGGTACAATATCTTCATATCTTCAACTTCACATCCTACTGAAATACCCGCATGGTAGAAGACGCGAGGCGAATCGCCGGAACACTACAGGAAAAAGCTCATATTCGTTCAGAACAATTTGTCTTTAACGCAGAGCTGTTCGTTGCCACGTCGGCAACGTCTATTTCGCGAAATCGCTTAAGCAGACGAATGCGGTGATTAACCATCATTTCTTAGGAAATTTAGCAATCTGACTCATTACAATTCTAATAACATTCGTTGCCTTCAGCGCAGCTAATGCCAGTGCATCTGAATCAGATGTCGGGAATTGCGGCTTTTCTTGTTCTCGTAGGGGTTGCCGACGTGTGTCTTTAAAAACGATTGGATTCTTTCAGTATATCACTCTGTAAGCAGCATGCTCTCTGCTGCGTTTTTAGTGCTCTTCGGCGCTGCCTTGTGCATTGCGGTGCCCCTCGACGAATGTCCGACTTACTTCCATCAGGAAAACGAGGAGTTCGATCAGCAGAAATGGGACGCCATGGCGGTGTGTGCCAAAGGGTTGCACGGGAAAGAACTGGCAGACTACCTAAAGAGCCACCAGGACTTTTACAAGGTAAGCATCAGGTTTTATTTCCTGCGGCCTGCAAGCACGCTTTGCCCTACTGAAATCCGATCAGTAGGGCACGGCGGTCGATCAGAAACTCAAGCACCGGCGTGGTGTAGGATTATAGAGATCGTTTCTTTGAGCTGACTTGACATGTCCACATGTGATTTGGGACAAATATGGAAAAAATGGTACCGTACGGAGAAGGTAAGGCACGGAACGTTTATCGCACCGGAATTTTTTTGGGCGCCGTAGGGTAAAACCGTACATTACTGGCCCCATGTACCGTACCCCGTGTCGAAATACGGCAAAACGGTACGATACGGTGTACGTTGCAGTACGGGACGGTTGACGCACAGGCATTTTTGCGCCCTACCGTGAAACCTTAATGCACTGTATGTGTGTGTGTATGTGCTGCCACAACGGTACGGAACAGAGTAGGTTACGGTACTGAACGGTTGACCCATGGAAATTGCTCGCGCCGTACCTTAAAACCCTACTAGTATTGACGCGTAGTATCATGCTTAATGCAGTACTTACGGCAAAATGTTAGCATGGCACAATGCGGCGCATCATCTCTAATTTCCAGCAGTTCAGGCTGGTTCTGGCTCGGCGACGCGCGGTGCTGTGATGCGACAACAAGTCCGCTCAAACGAGCTCCGCTCCATGTTCCGAGCGGCTACCATTGAGAATTACGACGATACGCCGATTCCCAAGGAGTTCGACCTCCGGTCGCAGTACCCGCAGTGTGCGGACGTCATCGGACATATCACCAATCAGGGCTTTTGTGGAGACTGCTGGGCACATGCCGCCACCGGGGTCATGTCGGATCGCATCTGCATTCAGTCAAATGGGACACAGAAGGCTCAACTCTCGGCCACGGAACTGCTTTCGTGCTGCGAGATCTGCACCAAGCACCCTCCGGAGTTAGATGATGAGGAACACAAATGCTCAGGAGGATTCTCAACTTTGGGATACAAATACTGGGTGTTTGAGGGAGTCGTTACGGAGCAGTGCCAGCCGAATAACTTGTCGCGACCCTCCGTGTCCAGCGACGTGCGTCGATTCTGAAGACTTTCAGACCGCCAAGCACTATGGTATTCATTGGGGCTTGGGGGAGGGGAGAAACGGCTTCAATATTCGGGTTTTTTTTGGACACGGAATCGGTAAAGAGAACAGTGACTACCGATTGTTTTCTCGGGTTCTCCGCTGGCCATACTTGACAAAAAGTTTTTATGTAAATTCGGTCCAGTGGGCGCAACATTTGTCAATGGAGCTTATTCACAAAATATCGGAATCTAGGGGCTAACCCCCCTTCCACGCACGGGTATTCGTGAATTGACACCATTGTGTGTCGTTTTAGTGAAGAACTTCACTAAAAACGACAACGTCCGCTTTCGCCGTTCCGTTTTTCTTTCCTTACTCTACGGTAGAGAAGACGGTACTGGATGGGGGCGTGGGTTCACTACGGAACGCAGTACGGTACGGATGGGATCGGCACAGAACGGGGTATGGTACGGAGGGGGTCAGTTCGGAAAGGAGTACGGTACGGAGTGGGTCAGTACGGAACTGAATACGGTAGAGAGTGATCTGCCGATGTACTCTAGCATTCATGTAAGTCCATCCCCACTTTAACATTTTGACGTTCAGGAGCTGAGGCGTACATCATCGGCGGCGACGGAAATGTGACGGTAGAGCTCATTCAACGCGAACTCATGGCGCACGGCTCGGTCTCCACGGCATACGACATATTCGAGGATTTCTTCCTGTACAAAAGCGGCATATACATTGTATGGTTGTCCGACCCAACACTTTACACCAATAATCGCGTCATTTTAGCCCGCCTCAGACAAAACTAAGTACAGTCACTCCGTGCGCATAGTCGGATGGGGCGAGGAACGCGGAATTCCATACTGGCTTGTCGCCAACTCATGGGGCGCCGAGAAGCAGGAGAACGGCTACTTCCGCATCATCCGCGGCACCAACGCTGCTGACTTTGAAACGAACCTTGACGCCGCAATTCCAAAGATGTAGCGTGCAACCGCCTCTTGCGTCAATTTGCTAGAACTGGCACCAGACCAGCATGAATAAAGCTACTTCCGGGACATTTGGGTGAAATCCGAATGGCAGCCCTAGGCCGTTCGCCAGTTGTGACTATGCCGTACCGCTCTATCTCAATGATGAGCTTCCCGGTATCGGAACCGAACCCGAGCGTACCGAAGCTAACCCTAATCCGAGTCGACCAAAGACCATCGAATTTTCAGAAGTTTCCGAACCTGAACCTAAGCGACCTCAGGGGAACATTCGTTGGCTAGCGTTACGACGACGAATTGTCTAGTGTCCGTCTTCTGCATGCCGTTACTCCATAGCTTGCAAGCTGTCTCGAAACACGCCGCCGCTAGCATTAACTGGGTACTCAATCGTGCCAACGACATTAAAGTTCTCGAATCAATCGTGCAGTAAAATAATGCAGCTTTTGCCTCTTCTCGACCTTGAGATCGTTGCTGTTCAGATACCATAATGCACAAAATGGGGGCCTTAAGGTTGTGGGTTGAAGACTGTTGAAGACATTTTAGCGTGAACAATGCGACGTCCGACAACGAGTGTTTGCTGGCGACAGCTGGCCGCTTTTCCTCTCGACCGACGCCGTCGTTCGTAGTCAATTATGCGGCTTGCGGCCGCTAGCTATCGATTCCATTTGACGCCGCTAAAACGTGTTTTTTTTCGACTTATATCTTCAACGACACACGTTATCGCACAAGCTCGGCAGCTCTCAGTTGGTATGGAAGACAAGTTTGAATTTGTCATTAATCCGGGCAACGAAGTTTGGCAACCAGTTGCCGAATCGGTAAGGATTCACTAATTTGTTTGTCCCATAACTCAGCGACATTCAAAGCTTCGTAAGTTGTTCAGGCGGCTAAGCACGACGGATGGAAGCTCACAGAAGACGATTATATTACTTGGCGGGAGAGTTTCGGCGATAACTTCCGATTTCTCGCGGCTATCGACAAAGGTGAGTTCAGTGAGTTCATCGAAAATACACTTTTACATGGCTCGGATGGTCAGCTGGCGATTTGATGCGTTAGTGACAAGATTGTCATGCTATGCTTTAACCTGATATGGCCAGGCATCAAGACCGACGCCTTGAGCTGCAACGCCAAGCTTGAGATCCTTAGTCCCACCTGGGCAATAAAAGTATTAGAAGCGCACCCGCTCTTAAGCCTCCATTTTAGAACATCGTTTGAATGGCGGGTTTAGAGTCGAATGATGTCGCTGACTACACTGGCGCAAGTCGCAGTAGTGATCCCTCCCGTACCGTAAGCGTACCCGCGTTTTACGGCCCGCAACGGTGCATACGACTACGGGTCTAAAAGAGCTAAAAGCACATCCATAGCATTCCGTAAAGCCGTACTTGCAGACAGGACCCGTATTGTAGCCGTAATCGCAGTTTACGGCTACGGTGACTGGAACGGCCCGTAATACGTAAGTAGGGGTTCCGGTCTCTAGCCTACACTTTCGGCCTGTTGGACCGACGCAGGCTGAGCTCCAGCGCTTTGAACAGCGATGGGAAAAAGGGAGATGTTCAGTTGTTTTGCCTCGTTCGGTGCTAGACCTGCTATAAGCTTGCCTATCTTGAGCTGTTTTCGAAGCCTCGTTTTAGAACAACTCTTGAACGTGGTGGATTTAGAGTCAAATGAGGTCGCTGGCTGCGTATCCACCGGCACCTACAAATCCGTAGACGGCTCGAAGGAACTCACGGCCGTCGGAAACTTCAACGTGCTGCCGGAATACCGTGGCGCAGGTACTGGAATCGAACTGTTCGAGCGGATTATGGAGCAGCCGGGTCTTGCCGAGAACAAAGTGCTGGTGGCAGGTAAACCGTTTGGGCCTTCGACATTGGGGCTGGGGTATTCAGTTAAAATTTACAGGCCCTCTTACGTCCTGCCACTTGTTCCTTCCCGTTCCCGTACTCCCATTAAGCGATTCGTTTCATACTCGTTACACTCGTAAGAAACTTAGCTTATAGCTGCGAATGAAATGAATTTTTATTCGCTAAACCAAGAGGACACGAAAGTGACAGAAAGCGATAGCGATAGCAACACACGTTGAGGAAATGAAGGGAATGGGCGATTATGCCCATTCGCCCGCGTCGTCCGACAGTGTGGGTATATGAGCATATGCGAATGCAAACTCATTATACTCGTTCTTCGCCATAAGCGACATTTATGTTCCGTTCTGGGCACTTCAATTTCAAAGCGGAGAGAATTGTTTTTTGAATGTTTAAAAATACCTTTAAGTCCGACATGTCTTGGTAACTTTTAGGTTACCTGGTTAGAGCTGGCTTACCCAACCTTGTAATGAAACCTGCGCACTGCGAATTCTCTTCTGGGTGGACAGGCCAATGTCAGCCTTGACCATGAAAGATAATTAGAGTGGAATTTCTTCATGTGGTCACTGTTTAGCACCCGCCATGTCGAAAAAGTACAGCGAACGCTTCGACTTCGGGAATATCGGTGAACGCGGCCGCGTCGTCACCGCGACTCTATCGGAAGCGGATCCGAGCCGCCTGTCCCTCACGTCCAGCGGAACTTCCGTTGTGGACGCTTCCAACGTCGAATGGTCCAAGATCGTCGAATATGATAGGCGATTCACCGACGGCGTCGATCGAGAAGCTTACCTTCGCAACTTTATGCGGCAGGAAGGCGCGCATTCTTAGGTAAGGACAAATCACCGGCGTGCGTCAGGGCCGTCTCGTGCAAGAACTTGAAGGGTCGGACCCATCTCAGTCTGAACCTGGTGGTTTAGGGCAACCGACCCGAGTTACGATCCGCGACATTGTTTCTCCGATCCAGAGCACGGCTGGGTGCCACTCATTCAAAGCGGAATTCAAAACTAAAAACTTCGGTTCTTAGAAAGCCAACTGTCGGGGCCGATTAATATGCTGATTCTAAGCCAACAAGGGTATATAATTGGCTAAAACGCATGTGCCGATTTCAAAAAATGACCGATATTCGACGCCGATTCCGACTCATTTCCGTCGAGCCCTGACCCAGTCGTGTATTTGAGTCTTAAAACATGCAATGCACGAAAGTCGATAAACCGGGGCTTGGACCTCGAATAGTTTCTCCGAGACCTCTGCAAGGGATGTATAATTGGCCCGGCCTGTCAGCGGCCGGAAAAAAAGTAGATCACGCACCGAGCTCGTTGCGTTACTTTTAGGTGGCTGTGGACGCGTCTGGCAGCATAGCAGGCCTTTGCGTTATTCGTGAATGCATCGGCGGCCACCTCGTTGTTGGACCTCTATACGCTGCAGACGAAGCCACGGCTGCGAGCTCTCTCCGCTCACTGTTGGCTGCAATCACCGAGCTCAAGCGGTTCTCCACGGTGTCCATTTTTCCCTACGAGGCCACCTACGAAGCGACCATCCGTATGCTCAACACGATAAGCAACGGAAAAGCGGAAGCTTCGGGCACGTTTACGGTTCAGTTTACGCAGGAGGCTCTAAAGGTAAGGACGACCCCGAGGTCCCGATGAGCCGTGGCAGTGATTCGCATTGCTCGGGTTCCTGTCTGAGGAAATCCTTTCTTTGTTTGCAACGAGCGTTTCACAGGAGCTGAATCTGCGGCGCCCCTTGTCCGTGCCATTCAAAAAGCGACGTAAACGTGATGACTCTCATCGAAAATGTGACCGCTGCGCCAAAATTTCATGATTTTTTTCGCCCCCGTTTCCTGTTAGGTATGCAAAAGCGGGCAAAAGGAGCCACAAACGTCGCATAAAAGCGGGTGAATTAAGCATTCTGAGTACAGAAGGCAGTCCTGTCGAATTAGCAACGCCCGTTTCCTGCACGAAACTTTGTATTTTAGGTCCCGTCGTCACACGTCTATGGCGTCACAGAGTTCGCCATGAGCTTCGTATAAGCCGACAAATGATAACTGCATGATTAATGCTGTGAGATTAGGCACCGTACATACCTAACTGTAATGTGCTACGCTCTTGGGGATTAAATCATCCTTTATTTATTGCCATAACAATGACCACAACTATAACAAAATAACTGATGTTTCTCAGGGAACTTTTACCGCCTTCTTTCAACCTATCGCAGATGTCTAGAACAACGAACATCCGTGCCTTATATTTGTAACTCGCTTCACGTATCCGCTTCCGCTAAGGCTACGAAAGAGATGTGACCTTTGATGTAGTCTCTGATGAGGTGCGCCACCGCTTTGGCAAAGCCTTCGCCACAAAGCGACGATACTGCGGAATCAGGTAGATAGTCGAGAGTGGATTAGCCACTGGGACGAAGGCCTTACAGCAAAGACGCCCGCAATGAACCCGTAGGGTACTTGTACGAAGCGTCCGAGGACGTAGTCAAGCATCAGCACGATAAGCGGCCCTGACAAGACGAGTAATAATACGACGGTCTGAAATCGGGTTACACAGGAGGCCAGGCAAACGCAACGAGCGGTGCGGACAAAGGAAAGGACATTGGTATCCCGACGCAGAGTCCGACTCTGTGGCCACAAGTAGTGCAATTGGTGCGGCCTTTTCGACAGATTCCGGTTTGACAGAACAGGTATTCGAGGCCGATTCGCGCTCAGCTCTGGCCGGCACGTGCTGAGCCTTACGCGTACGTTACGACAAGGAAGCCGACCGCTACAAATTTAATCCACCAGGCTCACCAGAATAACAAAGACCTTCGTCAGCTGTGCATGCATCTCACTCGTCTCTCTGCTGACTATCTGACTATCATATTTACGACACATCGTCAAAACTAGGCTGCGCATGACTTAGAGATCGGCACTGACCCCCCGGCCC
>JNEY01001354.1:0-17784 GCA_020875895.1 Aphelenchus avenae
CTCGGACGATAATTTTCCGCCCACCCCTACCGGCCCCCAACCCAGGTGCGAACGACCAATTTGGCGTTCACTAATCCTTTTTAGCGCGCGTGAGGTTCGTTGCAAAAACTCGCATTCTTCCAACGAGAAGTCAAGACCAAAGTGAAAACAAACGACGAGCAAACGTGTGCGTTGCTCATGCTATTGTTCTGGCCTCTCCGCGAATCGTCTGTTATGGTGACACAGCGCGTGAAGCTCATCTTACAAGACACCAGAGAGCACATGACGATCACTCATACGCGTGCTAGCCGTTAATCATACCAAAAACACGGCTATTTTAGTTGATATGGTTGCCAAGAATGACGCTGTGAACGGGAGCCGCATCGTAAACGGCTGGCTCAATGTTGTTCAAAAGGCCCCAGGACTAATTGCCAAGACATTCATAAGACATTCACTGTTGCGTTATTGGGAGTAAATATGTTGTACTTTCAGTCAAAAAAAAGGATGTGCCCCAAAACCCAGCCTATAACGAATAAGACGTTTTTAGACGCTTCTTACGCCTTGCGTTCAGCACAATCTGCGTAAGCGCGTGAAGGAAGCTCAGAGACGCACTCAATGTCAGTCATTCCATACGTAGTCGAGCTCCAGGACCCAAGAAGGACCCGAAGGACAGCGATTGAGTGAGCTAGGGACAGGGTCATGGACCAAGCAAACCTTGTTCTACAGTCTACGGATGAAGATAAGAATTATAAATTCCGCGTTAGGCACAAGCCGGGCCGTTAGCGAGCATCTAAGGATCGAAAGTAGTAGCCCCATGGGATCTGGAGGTATTTGCCGCAGATCCTCAAAGCAATCCCACAAACCTTTTGGACAAAAGCAGAGGAACTGAGGCGACGCAAGTCCGCGCCGTTGCGCCTGTATTGCACCTGCGATCCATTCAGCCGCCCTCAATCGCATTCCATTAAGCTTCCGGTGCGAACGGCCGCCGCCGGAAGAAAGCGAGGGGTCATGGGCGCGTCATCCCAACGCATCATTCCCGATCGCAAACAAAGCATATGCCGCGTAGCGGGCCGATCACAGAGTGCACGTCCAGGGGAGCACGAGGGTAAAGTCGAGTGTCGAAGCCAGTTCGCATTGTGCTCGAAGTCGAATACGAGTTACAACCAATATCGCCGTGAATGGGCGAAACGTTGTGATTTTAAGCGGGCGTTGACGGCCAAACATCGCGCAATCTCAGGTGTCTGTGGAGGAACAAGCCTCTTGCAAGTCGTAAAATGCACCGCGAACACACTCTTGTGTTGACATAGACTTTTATGCCGCTCGAAAACATCCATCAGTCCACAGCGCGACAGTTACGACACGTAGGATGTAGCCCGCTATCAGCTGTTAGCATACAGGGAAAATGATGCGGCTCTTGGCTGAGGAAGCGTCATCCTACGCGTCATAGGGCGTGCTTGCCGAGCAGAGGAAAAGCGCACGCTTCGGATGCTAGATGAACCAAGTAAACTAGTCCTAGACACGATGTTTGTTACGACTAGTCCTGCAGGGACTCTGCGCACTATGAAACAACCAGGCGTGGGCCAGTTCGTGCCGGTTCCTCTTCCTACGCACGCAACGGCTTGGGTCCTCTTTCGACTCGCCTGTTCTATGCTCGGTACTAGAGTACCCTTAGTTGGATCGCTTAATGCGATGCTCGGCAATCGAATGCATGTCAGGAAGGGCAGGGACAAAGGTTGCGATGCTTGACACATCGAGTGAACGCAAAGGCAAGCATGGTGGCAGCATTCAGCGTCTTCAAAAAACAATGGCAGTATTGACGAAAGCCCGATGATGCTGCCGCTACGATCAGCCTGATTGTCTTAAAGACATTCGGCTTTCAGAAAGAGAAGAGGCAGAAAACGAGTATTGGTATTGGCTCTGTTATTTCGCTGTTCCCGAACTCGAGATCAAGGAAAATACTGAATACATTTAGGCAAATTCGTATCAAATTTCATCAAAGTGGGACACCTGAATGTAAACGGCTCGTTGATAGGTACACTCTTTAGTTAGCGCTAGCTACCAGAGGTTCACCATAACGACTCGTTGACCTATGGAAATGCTCAGCCACGCTCAAACCCAGGCGGACGCGAATGGCTACGGTCCGACGCCGACCAGCTAACAGCGCTAACATAGAGCCATGCAAACGAGACCGTGAGACCCGACAAAAGGACGAAGTGGGATGCTCGTAAGGCCAACACTCCGCGCTACACAACGTCCACAACACTGATTCTCAGACAACCTTAAACACACGCTTTCACTTGCAGAACACAATGTGACGCACCGCACCGCACGTCTGACGTCGTTCAGCATCACTTTTTGCGCAAACAACCCTGCGACGGCGCATTGAGTGCGCGCAGGAAGAGCATGCAATAAAACAACAACGGGAGAAGTGGGACAATCACCCACTAAGACGTCTGTCACGGAACTTAATGGGACCGCATTGTGGGGACCACTAAGCCAACGCCTGGAGCAAGCATATTATGAGAGGGAATCCCATTTCAAGGTGACTTTATGAGGCACGGAAGACGGGTGAATTTGACAGTTATGCCAGAGGGAAAAAGACCTAATGAGGAAAGGGAAATGAGGAAGTGTGGTTCCGAAGAATACTGAGGACATGAACGAGGCTTTTTGGCTGTGGATATGGGGCCGGATGCGGTGCTTACCTCGCCGTACTCCTTTTTGTAGCTGGCGGAGATCACCTCGCCCGGCAGTTTCCCGCTCTTGCGCATCGGAACGAACGGAACGTTGAGCAGAATGGCGACGTACGGTCCGAAGAGGAAACCTGAAATTGGAGGATCGAAAGTATAACAGACGCGATAAAACATGAAAAAGAACAGGATAAGTTTCATGATGCTACAGTGTCTCCGTACCTTAGACTGTAAAGTGGTCCGCTTGAAGACCAACTTCCTAAGGCTGCCTCAAAATAATGCGGCCACGCAAACGGGTAGGCTAAGCGTACGTGCAAACGATGAGATATGTGTTGTCCTAGCCTGTCGTATGGAGTAACCACTATCGTCGGAAGGCACAAGTACCGTCCTCTACGATTACCTCTGCCCGGTTTTAGCTTTACGGCATAGGTCACATACGCGGTGAAGATTTCGGATTAGGTAGATCCACTCTCAATCGTGACCGCGCTAGCAGCCAGAGCTGGGTACGTCCTGCTCCTGGTAACCTACTTGAAAAATCCCGAATTCCTCGGACTTAACTATGTGTCTACCAAACCCGAGGGTAGTACTGGTCTACGGTCCTGCGGGTCTTAGTCTGGTACCCCGAAGGAAATGCCCCATTCACTAGTAGCAGCATCCCCATGCGAGGAAGCTTGTCGGCATTGTCCGTACTCGCCACTGCGTACCTCTCGCATCAAGCGCTGCCACCGCGTCGACGCCGTTCTCGCCGTACTTCTCGCGCACGTGGGCCGCAATCGCGCGGCACATCTTGTCGACCAGTTGCGGCTGCCGGAACAGCGGCATAATGTCACTAAACTCGTGAAAATAGGCACTTCATTAGTTTGTCAGAACTCACCGAAAAAGAATTCCTTTCTTCGGAAAATCGGGAATTGCGGAGATGTGCGGCTCTATCTCGTCGCGAAGCGCTACCAGTGACGTCATGGCGGTATTCTGAGGCTCTGAAATATGGCTTTTCAGTCTGTTAAGCAAAGAAAAGCCGTGAGTTATATGCTTGAGAACAAGACCGAGAATCACGCAAGTAGACGTAGCAGTTTTACGCGGGCATACTTCCAACTCAAACGGCCTGATGTTCCCTCGGTTTTTGAAAGCCAGACGCGCCAGCAGCTGATTTAAGATTTTGCAGAACCACTCTCGGTGGAATTAAATCACGTAACTTTGCTATATTCTACTTTCTCTTGAGTCTTTATCAGTCTTCTTAAGTGCGTAAAGCTTCAGTGGAACATTTGGCGTAGTGTTGGCTTGATGAGGAAGCACCCCAGCCAGCATAGCTAAGACTAACAAACAAGCAAGCAACGGAAGAGGGATATCAAGCATTCTATCACTCGAGGATGAAAGCTCATGTAACAGGGTCATTGGTAGCGGCCTACGAGGGACATACATAAGCGTAAATTTGGGTAACAATTTCCTTTCTCCGTTGTGTCGGTTGCCAACGATTCGCCACTATTCTAGGTAATTCTGATCATTAACTGAGGAAAGCGGACTATGCTTTCCTCCTACCGGTGTTCCGGTCCATGAAAATACGGGAAACGCATATGAGCAGCACCAAGTCAACTTGCATGAGAAGTCCACCGAAACCCTACGACTTGTCTCTACTGAGGCATGCTGCAGAGCCATGATAAATGCTAATCCGTAGCTGGTGAGGCAACATCACAACGACGTGATTTCCCTACAACAGAAAGAAAACAATGTGTCGCTAACACGTTCAGCTCAACTAAAAACCATTCTCAGTCCTAAAAAACCACGAACAGGCAGCAACGAATACCATGAACTTGGATTTATACATTCCTGAGATACAACAAGGTGCAGGGGAAATTGCGACAGCACTTCGACATTTGTACAGACGAAACGTTTGACGAATGCCAGAGAGATCTGTTTAGCGGTCCTGCTTGACGTTAAGGTCGTTGATCGCATCCGAAACGCGCTCGAAACTGTCCACCGTCGATGCGGCGGAAGACGCTTGCTTGGTCTTTCCACTGGCGTCCTGCTCGCTGTCGCAAATCGCTTCCCCAAAGTCGGGGTACACTAAAAAACCATTAGGTATTAGGGCACCAGCTCGTATTGAGAATGAGTGATGAGCGTTGGTACGGATAGGAACGGTGCGGGGACCTTCGCATATAGAGTTGTGCTAATGCACTCTAAAAAGCCTAGTGCATTGAAGGTGCTTAATGTGTGACCTGTATGTTTGGTCAAAGGTTTCTCGGTGCGCTGTGGTAGTAGAACATCCCCATCCCCAGGACTGTGTGTGATCCAACGTGCATTGCATAGGACCTTGGCGTGTGTTGGTCCAGTTATGCATGAAATGTGCCCAAGTAAGCGTGCAGAATTGGGCCCGAGGTGGCCCGCGTTCGAAGCTTACCGCTCTCTCGGATCCCGCTAATCAGCGACGCCAAATCGGGTTTGGCTCGGGTCAGCTCCCTCTCCTTCGTCAATGCGCTCAGCCATGCCTCCGCCAACTGGAGCTGATGGTGGACGCGCCAGTAATCGACGGTCAACGGCTCGATGACGACGTCGAGCTTCGTATCCTTCAGCTTCGTGTTCTCGACTTGAACAAGCTAAATATTGTTGCAGTTGAAGGCCAAACTCCATCTTCTTACCGTGTGCTTGTATTTCCCGTCGTTCCACATGTTGTTGACGAGCACCTCGTAAAAGTATTCAACATGCGTCGTGTGGCCGGGCACGCGAACCGTCACTTTGGCCTTGAAGAGCATGTACTCGTGCGGGAGAAGCTCGTCGCACTTCACCTGAACCTCGAGTGACTTCTGCGCGTTAGGCTGGCCGGTGGCCTAAATTTTGTAGGTTAGATAGTGGTTGAGGCTGGAAGTCGCGTACCGAAGTACGGATATAGAGCTTCGGCGAGCGTCCGTCCTCGGTGCGAAGGGTGCTTGACGAGAGAGACGAACCGGCTCCGCCATCCTCGAATGGGAGAAGACCTTCAGAGCGTCCAGTGAAAGAAGTGCTAAACATTGTTGAGTAAGAAATGTTGTTAAACATCTGTATACGAGACATTCTTGGCTCTGTAACCTAAAGGGCTACCAATGGCAAGCTAAGACGGGCATCATCCGTCGGGACATCTAGCGTAGATTTTTGCATGGAACTTCNATCTTCTTACCGTGTGCTTGTATTTCCCGTCGTTCCACATGTTGTTGACGAGCACCTCGTAAAAGTATTCAACATGCGTCGTGTGGCCGGGCACGCGAACCGTCACTTTGGCCTTGAAGAGCATGTACTCGTGCGGGAGAAGCTCGTCGCACTTCACCTGAACCTCGAGTGACTTCTGCGCGTTAGGCTGGCCGGTGGCCTAAATTTTGTAGGTTAGATAGTGGTTGAGGCTGGAAGTCGCGTACCGAAGTACGGATATAGAGCTTCGGCGAGCGTCCGTCCTCGGTGCGAAGGGTGCTTGACGAGAGAGACGAACCGGCTCCGCCATCCTCGAATGGGAGAAGACCTTCAGAGCGTCCAGTGAAAGAAGTGCTAAACATTGTTGAGTAAGAAATGTTGTTAAACATCTGTATACGAGACATTCTTGGCTCTGTAACCTAAAGGGCTACCAATGGCAAGCTAAGACGGGCATCATCCGTCGGGACATCTAGCGTAGATTTTTGCATGGAACTTCGGCTTACCCAATAGCAATCTCGTTCTTTTCAATCTCCTGGACGTTCTTGTCGACAGACACGATGTTGGCCAGGAGCGACTTGATCTGCCACATCTGCGGACGCCCGTCGAGTTCCAGGTGGCTCCAAAGCGCGTTTAGTTCCCTAAACTCTTTGTCGAGCCGGAAGGTTCGAAGGCAGTGCTTACATTTCACGCGGGTTCCGCGTTGCCTCCGGCATCTGAGCGTGCCAGGACGTCATCGATAGAGATCGGTCCGTTGAATTCTAGAAAGTGGATTGTAAAAAACGAGTCACGTTTCCCATCATGAAAGCTCGGCACGTATTGTAGGCTGAACATGGAACTCGAATGCGTGGGCAGCGCGTTACCTGCTAGGCCGTGAATCTCATCGGCTATACTCAAACTTGGAACATTTTCTGATATCGACAAGAACACAAGAAGCCTGCCGAGAGCAATTTTAACGCAGTATTCCTTCCTCTACGCGACTTGAGAGTAAGCCACGTAAATTGGCGGCACCAACAAAAGAGAGTAGACGGTCCATCTTTGTATGATTAGAAGCACAGCTGTGCGAGTGGAATGAGGTCGATAACCCTTGCTGCCACTGTCGGCAGAAAATGTGCGTCGAAAGGCGTAACGCGAAAGAGGCATAGCAAAAGGTCAGTCGTGAACGCACGGACGGTCGGACGCTTGTTTTCGCGCTGAGAATGAGCGTGCGTTCAAAGTGCATTCGGAGGACAGCGGCCGTCCCGCACGGGTACGGGTACGCATCGACGTGCGCCAAATGGCGGATCACTAAAGGGAGGAAACAGCGCCTGTCGTGTCACAGGAGGTCGTTCTTTCGGTTCACAAACGGCGTGGAGGTCCTAGCCAGCTGCGAGGTTATCGCGGAAACACACCACTTTAACATTGACACTGAGCCGATAAGGTTAACGCGGAAGAACTGCACGAAAAAAGTGCATAGTGAGAGTTACATCAAACTTCAAGCGTTTCCGATAAAGGCAAGAAGGCAGGAAACTATTTAGGCACAGTGGAAAGCCCAAGCATGGCGGCCCTACACATTACGAAGGTCCGACGGTCCGGCACGAGGAGCAGACATGAAACGTGACCGTTGGCGGTCTACTTTCCAGCGGGTACTTTTAGAACAGAGTTTGCCGTTTTCCGTGCCTTGCCGGCCCGTTTTTATTCCGTTTTAGTGCAACGGCTTGAAAATTCGCAATACACGGGCCGGCAGAAATTTTCTCAACACGGGCCGGATCACGACACGGGAGGGGGTCCAACTATCCCCATTTCACCTATGGAAAACGCCAGGAATGGTACAGAACACTTACGCTTTCGTTCCAGGGGTGAGTGGACTGCGCATCTCTGATTGAGCAAGCCACCTCTACCAGCTGGCGCCATGCCGGTGGAAGCCCGCTTGAACGCATTTAGACGATGGACTGATGCGGAATGAAAAGTAGAAGTTGAGATGTAACAACAAATTGCCACAACAAACGAAATCGTGTTCAGCATGGGTTGTCCTCTGACGCAGGAAACGCAACCGACAACACTGAACACATGTAAGACTTGAGCTGGCGTCTGTTTACGCGCGTGTGTGCCTGACTAAGACACGAAATGCGTTCGATGGCGAGCCTGACCGGCGATGCCTTGTCTTTCGCCGCTTCCGAATGAGCCATTGATATTCAACTGACCACCAGTCGTGAAGAGAATGCATAAACATTCATTGCTGCTCGCAAGGAGCAACGTACGAACTGATGTTTGGGTAGCTAAAAATTCAGATTGTCTTCATCTCGTAACCCTAAATCGGGCAAAAAGCTAAAATTCGTTAAATTAAAAAACACATCAGACTCGGCACCATTAGTCCTAGAAGGAGTTCCTTCGTTAGGGTAGGTCAAAAGTACGTTGCCGACCTGAGTGTGGTGGGCCAGTGTGTTTCAAGGGCCAGCCCACCGAGATGAACATGACCCTGTCGCATTGTCTTCCATGAATGGTCGAGACCAAGGACGTTCCGTGCATCGGTTTTCGCCGAAATGCGCACACCCAAGTGACTACACACGTTTGTTCTCCGTCATGTGGGTAGACTTTTCGTGTTGTTGTTTTGGTGTTCTTGTTCTAGCCTTCGCGCAATTTGCTCTATGCTTTCCCAGCGTTCCGCATGTCGCTAAGCAAGGAATAAGGAACTCGCGTCATTCTTCATACAGATATTCCATGGACGGTGTGCCCGCATTCCCCTTACAGCCAACAGCCAATTAAAGGGCCGAAACCTATTGCTAACTTGTAGCTTTACTAAGTCTAAAACAAATTCAGAAACCTCGATTTTTCACAATGTCTACCATCTTATCCATGAACTTTTAGGGCGGTAACGCAATCAACTTGAATGCCAGCAAACTCAACCAATATCCGATTGTCACAGTCAAGTAGCTGGATAAAGAACTGAAGCTCTCTGAAATTACTTCCGACTCGCAAATAACGCAATTGCCCTGCGCTATGGAATCGGCTACGGACCTCGACGTATGGTTTAACGGTTTGTAGTTTTAAAGCTCGTACTTAGGAAGATCTCCTGCTTCATTTTGCTCTAGTAGCTTCTCAAAACTGTGCGCTCCATTCGCAATTGAGCACGTTTTCGTCGTTCCAAGCTTTGATGGACGGCACGTACGGCAGGAACATTCTGGAACCCGACGCACAAACACTAATCGGAGCCGAACTAAAAGGTAATGGACACTTTATCGTGCATTGCGCGTAGATACCAAGGTGTTCAGATACCTACCTTCCTTGGGGAATAGGGCTAAGAGTGGGGCGAAACTTCGCCCACCCCTGAAAGAATCACGGCACAAGCTTTGGCGCTGAGGGCTTTATTGTGCGCACCGCTTTCCATTTTTTGGAGGGAAACAAATTTGATGCGGTTTTTTTTTGTGGTTTGTTCTTGGAAAGTAAAATGGCATATTAGGCTAATAAAAATATTTCTGCCTGACCCGTCCAGCCCCCTCCCCGTTCACATGTAAGAACATTCCTATGCCCCCTGATTGTCACGGATTCCGTACTTTGTACCGCCGTTTGAGGCAAATCACTTTCTTAGATATACATCAAAGTGCCGACCAATTGGAAGCTCGACTGAATACTATTGGGCGAAAGTGGCGGCAATCGGAACGAGACAGCGTTGAGCGCCATGTAGCCCTAGCGTTCGAACAAGCACCAGACCATCCCGAGGTCCTCACGTACATGGGTCTGACCGCGAAAGAACTTCGCAAAAATGACATCGAAGCCGAAGGGTTCTTCGCACGGGCGTTGTTTCGTGACCCGGCGCATGCTACTGCCAAAGGGTACGTAGGGTGAACAGTAGCGCCCTGGCCTGCCAAACTACCTGCAGTAACTTCCCTCAATGTTTCACGTTGGAATGGATGCGGAAGTGGAGTGAAAATGAAATAAGGTCAGTTTACTTCACTTCAGTCCATTGCACTTCGCTAAACCTTCACTAAAGTTAGCCCTTCACTGGAAGTTTCTGCTTGGTGAAGTGGGGTTTTGATGAAATGAAATGAAGTGTATTTGAAGTTAGGTCTACTTTATTTCACTTTACCTCGCATCAGTTCTAATCTTCCGCGAAGCTGACACTTCAACAAAGCAGTGGCCCCACGTGTGGTCATGCGAGTTAGGGGTGGTTCACGTGAAGACGGGCATTTGTTGGCGGTAGCAATACAAGAACCTTCAGGCTCCGAGACCGCATTCTACGGTTCGTCGACCAGGAAGACAACCATCTTCTCAGGAAGATCCACGAAAAACATGCCGCCTATGCCAAGCTCTCGCGATCGGATCCCCAGTTCGTCGCCAAGTATCGGAAACTGCTTGTGGAATTCATTCACTCCACCGTCGCCATCGAGGGCAACACCATGAACGAGGACGAAGTTCGTGAAGCCCTGAAGACGAAGAAGTGTCCCGAAGGCAAATCGTTGGCTGAGTTTTACGAACTTCTCGGAATGGAACGGGCGATAACCCTGTTGACCAAGAACCCTCTACAGTTTGGCCGATTGGACAAGAAGGTACGCATTAGGTCCCAGAAGTTTCTTGTCGTAGGCTTGGGGCATTAAGATCTATCATTTGGATGGACGAAGGCGGTGGGCGGACAAGTGGCGAAATTCTGTCACTAATGTTTACTCTATTTAGGATCTTCTCAGCATTCAGCAAGCAATTGTCGGTGCAGTGGATCCGCGCATAGCCGGCAAATTCCGCAGCGAGCTTCGTGAAAACGTCGAAGTCGGCAGCTTAATTCCCGTGGGCTATGAGCACGTGGAAGACGATCTCGACAAGTTTCTTGCTTGGCTTAACAACCCCGAAACGATCAAAGATATCGACATTGTCGAGTTAGCGATTCTTGCGCATTACTGGCTGGTGAGTAGATAATGCTTACGGCGGTCACATTTAAGCGCGCAAAAGCCGAAAATTCGGTCTCACCATCATGGCGTTATGTAGTCTGAGCCTGTATGGCCATCATATTTGCCATGCACTGCAAAATAGTGTTTAGCCTGCACTGGTCCCCCAAACCCTGCGATTTATGCAGAGTACGTTGCACAAAGGGTCACGTTCCTCGTGACCACCTACGTATCGATCGTCACTTTCATGCATTTTGTCTAAGCTGGCATGTTCGGATTGTTCAGGTGGTGATTCATCCCTTCGTTGATGGCAATGGAAGATCGTGCCGGCTGCTGATGAACTGGCTACTGATGTCGTTCGGATTTCCGCCATTGAACGTACCGGGTGTCGAAAGAGATCTCTACCGTGCTAAGCTGAATTTGGCTAATCGAGGCGACCGACGACCTCTTCTTCGCTACATGGCTGGGCATCTGCTACGGTCTTTTGAGGTATGTTGTGGCCATAAGCTAGCCCGTTTTCAGTGTGCTTGTTTTCAAAATCTTTTTAGGTGTTCGCCGACTAAACAAGCTACTTCTGCATGTGTTCCGCGCAACTACACATATTCCCGTACGGCGTATTCTTAGCTCGAATAAAATACAACAAAAGCCATCAGGATAACGGCGTTTTTTGACAGTTCATCGATGCTGTTAAGGCAGCGCTTTCAAAGCCCTGTGGATTACAGCACTGTCTACCACACTGGTAAAATGCCTGTTAGTGAGCCGCAATCTTTTCGTTGTCGTTGATGCCCGCGCTTTGTGTGTTTGTTCTGCTCTGTTCCATGTTCTTTCTGAGCCTTCCAGAATTTTATCTACTTGTTCTTCATGATCCTGACTTCACGCCCTACATCCTCAAACAGGAGAGGTTCTTAGCGTCGTTGCCGATGGGGCAAAGGATTCAAGTACTCGAACGTTCCAGAAACTGCACCTAATTTTCGTCGGCTGTTTAGCAGGTCTTCTTCGAAAGATGACAGTTCGTCATGTAGCAATACCGATAAGTCTCACTGTCGACATTTTGGCCTTGAGAGCTTCGATCCTATGGAGGTACCGCTCGGAGATACGAAAAGGAACTCTTCGTCGCTTCAGCGAACGTTTCAGTTCACTGAGCCTGGGAACAACAGTACCGAACTAGGCGATCACAAACGGCCAATGTGAGCGACGTCGTTTGCCAAACGGAATGTCACGGTTCTCACGAATTCGGTTTCTGAACACACCTCGATAGCTTCGATCCTAAGAAGCTAGCGGAGACCGCAATGTCAGGTCTCAGTCAGGGACGAACGGTCCACGAACTGGCAAGATGTCCATGAAAGAGAACGTCCGTTCACACGTCAGAGAACACAGGACTACGGTCAGACCGACTGGTAGGACCTAGTTCCACATGGGTCAGGAGTCGTTTTGGAGAGCGTGAGTACGTTCGAATTCCCGGTTCTTGAACGGATCCCACAAGCACTACGACATTGTAAACTAGGCGATCCTAACACGCAAACGCCGCGTATTTAAGAGCGATTTTCCTTCAGATCAAAGGGTTTCCTCCATTCTTCTACCCAGCCTATTCCTCTCGACGCGACACTACTCCGAGATGTCTTCCAACTCACAGCCATCTACGACTGAGCCCATCAACGTAAGCTACGATTGATCGATTAACTCCATACCTTCTAAGTTTGAAATTGCGGTTTTGGTGGGCATAAATTTACTCCCAGCTTCGGAAATATTCCGGTTTCTCTGAATAGTTTACGCAGTCCTGCAGCATTTTTCCTCCATACACAGCCGCTGCTTCCAGACCGGCGGAGAGGGCCGTCGGAGCAGTGGACGAACGCCGCGCAAGGTGTACGCGGAGCCGAAGCCGTTCACCTTCAACGAAAACCAGCGAGCGCTGATGGAGGCTTCGTTCCAGCGCAATCGGGTCCTCACAGCCGCGGAAATGAAGCGGCTTGCGCAGGAGTCGGGGGCGCCGGAGAGCTCGGTAGCGTTCTGTTCGGACACGCTATAACCTGATTTCTAATCATTCAGATCCGGAACTGGTTCCAAACTCGAAGGAACAAGGAGAGGCGCCGCTTGCTCGCCGACCAACTGGCGGCTAACGGTCCTGCGGCGAACGACGTAAGTTGATCTTACTTGCGTTACCTGGCCCTGTCTCAAATATGGCAAATTTGCTTCAGAACCCTGCCCATCAAGTTCGCGAACCGGAGGTTCAGAGCGCGGTCGCAGTCGAAGCGGGAAACCATCCGGTGGGCGGTCCTGCGGCGGACGCAATCGGCAACGGAGCTCCTGCTACGCCGAGTAAGTACTCGTACGCATCGTACTAGCTGGTTAGGCGTGCCCGTGAGAACAGCACAGTCTCGCTTGAAGTCGGAATTCCTATTTCTCCAATTAAAGACATTCTCGACAACTGAAAAGTGTTTAAGGTTTCTAGGCCTAAGGAAAAGCCTATGCCTAACCAGGAGTAAATGCTACACAATATTACAGCGCAGGCGAAATACAATACATGGTCTTACACCGTCCTAGCCGGTTAATCGTGATTGCTTCGAAACATGCAATTTTAGACGCCAATGCCGTGAACGGTCAGGAAACGCCTCAGGCACGGGCCGTGCGGGAGTGGTTGCGAGGCCAGATGCAGCAGCATGCGGCGTACCAGACGCCGCCGGTCCCCGTGCAGCAGCCCGCTCAGGCTCCGCCGCCGCCAGCAAAGGCCGCCGGGAACGAGCTGGTCGAGGCCAGTGGTAAGTCGTTTTTGACGGCGTGGATGGTCTTAGTGCACTGTACTGCGGTACGCTTCGTTTGTACACGCACGAGCTCAGGTCGCGCGATGATCCTTCGCCTGCGCCAGCTGCACAAGAAGGACCCGAAGCTGTTCCTGCAGGCGCAGCACGCCGTCGGCAACGCCATCTTCAAGTACGAGATGGAGGTGGACGAGTAGTCGCCGGCGTTCCGGCATACCTTCGTCGCGCTTCTTTTGCATCCTCACCTCGTTCTTCCATTTGCATTTAAGCGGGACCTTTCAATGTTAAACTTCAGCTTCTTTCATCGAATAAAACCTTGGCTCAGTTCCATATAACCTGGTCGGATGCACCCTTATGCAAGCTTGAAGGAAGGAGTACCTTGCTAGAGAAAGATCGAAAGTGTAGCAAGGAGACAGACACTAGGCCCCAGCAATGAACAATAATGTGCGATGTTGCGGCAATTGTGACACTGTGATCCGAATTTTCACCACAGCAAACCCAGTTGCGTTCAGCCTGTCTAGGTGGCACATTTACGTCGTTGGTCTTCTGGACAATGAGCAGCGTCGTTGTGTGGACGCACTTGGAGCTGTTCAGTTGACGCATAGAACAAACCTGATGTCTTCAAATGACGAAGTAAAACCTCTTTTCCCTCCGTGTTTGATACTGAGCCCATTCAGTCCCGAAGTTACCAGTCTCGCCTGCTCATTTTGTGCCTCGGATGAAAGCCAGTTTAAACTTGCGCATCCGTCTTTCGATGACGCCATGTAACAGCTGTTGGTCAGGACCTACGCCGGGACGCGCTCCTAATTATCGTGCGAGAATGACAATGTTTGTCCAATGTTGTAGTCTGCGCGAGCCGAGCGGTTGCGAATATCAGTGGTTTGCAGTTGTTTTAACACAGTGCCGTAATATCCATGCATGTGTGGAGACTGTGTACTAGGTATATGTTCCGTAGAAGTCGATTGTTTCCGTCACACGAATATGTCCTCTTCCAGTCTGTGTTTGGGCACGTACCCAGGTAAAACTCGGGTGTAATTTTGGGGAAGGATCCACAAACTAAGATTTCGATTGTTCACTGCTCGCAACTGGGTTACGCAGCACCTTCGCCCAGAATGAAATTTGCAGTGGAGTAAAATACCGGTTTCCCTACAGATTTGTGCAGCAGGAGCTTCCGCCGCAGTTCGTCGGGAAGTTCGAGCTGACGCATAACGAGAACTTCGAAGAGTACTCGGCCACAAAAGGCCATTATGCTTCCGCCTTAGGTTTCATCAGTATTGCTTCCAGGACTTCCGTGGACCATGCGCAAGATGGTCAGCAAGTCGTCGCTGGCAAAAGTCCTCGAACCGGCGGAAGAGCTCGGTCGGTATAACTTGCATACGATGACGTCCTTCAAGAGCTGGGTTTGAGATCGGAATTTGAGATTTCAGATCAGACGCCCACCCAACCACGAAGAACAGATAGCAACAGATGTTTTAGAGAGGCGAAATGGCATACATCCCCAAGGATGCTTCCGTGAGCACGTGCTTCATCAAGCAGGAGAGTACTCGTAGTCCCTGAGCTTAGGCGTCGTACAGCTATGCAATCTGCAAAGTTCGGCGAGTGCCGCAGGAGATGTTTCGAGTCATCGTCGGCAGCTGGACCCCTGACGGGTGGCCCTTGGTGGCTCTTGTCCTGCGTGGAACACCAGTCGCATGTTTTCGGTAAGCGAAAAACGAACCAGAAATAAAAGCTAAGTAACTCAGTGCTCAGTACGCTCAAAGAATCAAGCAGATCACTTGAAACGACGCACAACATGCCCCTTAATTTTAGCCCCTCCTTAATTCATGCTCCCGCCCTGTTTCCGACCTTGACCCATCGATTTGTTGTTAGCTGTGTTGATTAGTAAGAGCCAGGATACCCGTATAAGCACATCTAAAAAATTTTGCCGGTATTTTATGGTATTTGATGGCGGTCAATCCATGGCCGTATCTGCGCCTGCGCAAGTACCCAGTAGGCTGTGTTGGAGTTCTTTTTTTTCGTACCCGGTAGTGCTCGATCACAACTCGGATGACGACGGTCCAACGCTTTAAAGTTCATGGTTGCGCCTTGTTATGGTTTGTTTCTGTTCTGCACAAGAGCGTGCCTAGGTGGAAATAGAAACATCACGAAAGACGCAACCACGTGCAACCGGGCCGGACGGGGCCGGGCCTCGAGTTTAAAGACCGAGCCGGGCCTAGGTTAGGGCCGGCCCGGTCACGGATCGTTCAGCTAGTGCTTTTGTCAGACAACCGGGCCACTTTTGTTGTGGATGTCTTCGCGTCCTCCATCGTCGTGATATTACTCATTCCTTGTTGCGAAATGTGCACCAGGCGCTTGCGTCGCCGTCGACTCGGCTTGTTTATATTTTCGCATCTTTCAAAGATGCTAATACCAAATAACGTGGGCTTGTTGATAATCGAATGAGGAAGCGCGGCTCGATAGCACAATTCAGTGCGTTGTCGCTCACTGGGTTCTAGAGCGAACGCTTGCGATGCAACTGAGTCATTCTCACTTTCATAATTTTACCTCGACAAATCAGAAAACATTGTCGCTTAGGGGGTGTATTTTAATTCTCGGATGTTTGACTAATTCGTGTATTGCTCGCATATTTTACGTGATTACACGTTCATGAACGGCACCTACCATTTCCAAATGGGTTCCGCAAGTTCTGAGTTGTGCAATATTTAACGCTGGCTTCATGCGCTTTTTTTCCTTCTGAACTTGAAGCGCACTGGCGCCATCTTGTTCTTGGCTTCGTTGTTTCGTTGCTGACAGTGGCTTACTTGATTTCAGGCTAAGAACCATCGTCATGAAAATCGCGCTGAAGTCAGCCGACGGTCGCGTATTCGAGGTCGTCAAGGACGAGATGAAGCAGCTGAAACTACTTTGCACAATGCTGGACGCCTACGAGGAGTGCGAGATGACGGAGCCGGTCGTACTCGACCGGGTGGACGGCGGAAGTTTGGCGGTGATCCTCGAGTGGTGCCAGGCGTTCCCAGGTACTGCGCGCATGCTTAGCTGCTTGGTGGCGTTGTCTTGCTCCAGCAGGTCGACGACGCCCTTTGTATAACTCGCAATCTTTTAGACGCTGAAGACTTCGAACCGGACCTGTTCAAGTTCACACAAGCCTATCGCAAATTCGACTACGCAATCGGTGAACGCGCTTTCCTGGAGCAACACATGGAACGTTTGTGGACTCTCGCGGATGCAGCGGACTACCTCGATGCGAGTCGTCTGCGATACACTGCACTCCAGTTCCTCGAAGAAAAGATCTCGCATATGCTCTCCCACCAGGAAATCGGCAAAGCACGTGCCCTGCTGGGGTTGCCGCACAGCATGAAGGGTGCATACAGAAAGGTAAGACTTGCTGGTAAGATTCGAGGTTATTAGGAATGTAATTTAAATGCGAAAAGGATACAATTAGCTGTAATACATGAGATTTTTTAACGTGCAAAAACTGATCCTGTCAGCGCACCTGAAATACCGGAGTTTGCCTGAAAACTTGAAAACTGAACCAGTCTTTCCAAACCACCGCCTGGAACATGAATCTCGGCTGCAAGTTGTAAGGTAGATGATCAATGTCTTTCCAGAATTCGTTTGGTCAAACTGATGTGTTCGACAAGGAGCTCTCGAAGGAGCTAAGCTGTCAGCTCCTCCGGTTCGCCCGCTATCACGACACCGTGCAAGGGTGGCGCCTCCTCTCACCGGACTGGGATGGCCTGATCACTTCGGAGCGACATCGCATTCCACGACGCGTGATCCGCCGAGTCGAGTTCACGTACAAAGGAGTCATCGCAAATTCTTAGAGAACCGAGGAAAGGTTCCCAACGTTGAGCGACATCAGTTACCTAGCCATTGAGGAGCTCCACGTGGATACCTTGTCGCACAAGGAGACTCTACCGCGCTGTATTGAAGACTACGTTAGTTCGGGTACTGCTTCCCACATTTTGCACCCCTTCACAGTAATTTGTGTTTCAGAAAGTGCGAAGCTCCACATTCGACAGGTTGCTTGTGGATTGCACGGCAAATCCGACGAGCAGTTGAAGATCATCGTTGCCTTCCTCCGCCACATTCTCTGCCTCGAGAAGCTCGAAATGAGGATCGGTCTCGATCAGATGAAGGCGCTTACTGACGGTGCAGTCGAGAACGCCCTGCCTCGTGTCCCAGTCGTCAAGCTGACCGTGGCGGTACGTGTTTTGGGCGCTGACGCGTGGAGGCTAAGTAACGGGAAAAAGTGTCTAGGATGCGCGAATCCACCGTTGAAGAATTTAGGCTTCCGAACCCGACACTCGTCACGATCCAATCGCCGTGTTTGCTTCGGTCCGCGGCTTTTAC
>JNEY01001355.1:0-24276 GCA_020875895.1 Aphelenchus avenae
TGGCTCTCGCAACCCCGCCCTGGAGACCGTGGAACGCATGCCGGATTTATACGGCGCGGTCTTTAATGAATGGCGTCCCGCGTGGGGTGCGCAAAGCTCAAGTCAGTCAGAGATGCACGGTCTCTCATTTTGAGTAGTACTAAGCTGTACGTACGCGTACCAGGACTTTGCCCACGAGCCAGAGAATTCCAGGCCGTCCCGGCCCGCCTAAACGGGTCTTTAAGATTTCAGGTGCTTAGGATTCCTGGCTAAGGGATAAAAGATCGGGAACATTTGTTTGTCAGGCCTGGCCGTGCAAGGTGGGGTTTACCGTTTGTTTACCGGCCGCCGAAATTAGGGATAGCCGTAGCTGACATTACGGCGTCGTTCACGGCCCTTAATTACGGTGCCGTTTCCGAGCCAAAATTGTAGGCCCGGAAGCCCCATAGTGCCGGGCCGGTCAAAATGGGTAATTCATACTCAAACATGCTCACCGAAACATTCGTATTGTGACCAGCTTAGGTACTTAGGTTGCTCAGCGTAAGCTCAAAATCCGCTTGGCTTCGACGTCTTGCTTAAAACTAGCCGTAATTTTTGCCGAAGAACCCTTTGCGCTTGCCGACCCGGTTGTAATCATTTGACTTTAGGGTCTTGCGTACGCCTGTGACTTTGCCGTCATGGGAGTTCTCTGCAGTCGGTGGGCCTCACTGACCGAGAACGCAAAGTTCCTCGCGCTGATGACCTGCTTCTCGCCGATCGCCAACGCCGTTGCGCAGTTTTTCTCGGGATTGGTATGGACCTTTCTCAGTCCCGTTTACTTCGTCAGTTTCCTTAGATCTGCGACTCGTCGCTCGGCTGGCCCTGGGTCCACTACCTACACGGAGCAGTCGGCGCTGTACTGTTCCTGCTTTGGTTCTACCTCTATTCGGACGACCCTCGCTACAACCGCTTCGTCTCGAAGCATGAGCTATCCGTCATTCACCACGAGAAGTCGGAAGCGCACAAGAATCTCACGCGATACGTGCCGTACAAGGTAAGTGTTAAGTCGAAGACGCATTTCTTCTGCTTGCTGATCACTGTTACTAAGCGTGGTCAATACCTATGTAGCAGGGCTGGGCACCCTTCAGGTGTGGGTTCTGTTCCGACCTGATTCCCAAAATACGAAACGATTCCGATTCGAAAAACGACCGGCACATACTTTATACCCATCGATGCTAAATCTACAAAACATACGAAATTGACTGAAGCGCACGCTTGTAAATGGATCGATGGAATAGGTCTTTGAAAATCCGACTCTCGATTCCGATCCCGAAAAAGATCGATGGTGAAGCTATTCCATCCCAGACCTGATGTGCACGCTTCAGGAAATCGTTAAAGACAAGGTCGTATGGGCTGTTTGGATTAGCGCTTTCGCAGACCTCTACTCTGGCTTCTTCCTGTTTATCTACGCCCCGACGTATACCATCAAGGTGAGTCGCTACGGGGTCAGTTCATTATTTTGCTTTCGGGTTACAGGTGCTGAAGTTCTCGACGACGCATAGCGGAGTAGCGGGCGCAATCGGTTCATTGTCGCATATTCCGGTAAAACTGGCATGTGGATACGTCAGTGACACGTACAAGTAAGTGTCGTCTACCCTGCGGATCCATGACCCGGCTCCATGGGGAGAGAGAGGATGCCGTAGAGAGCATTGCTGGCACAGATACCTACACTATACTTTTTGTCTGTCGCACGCTTTTACCCCATGCCAGCGCACAAAAAGCTAGTCCATTCGTTCGGACCATGGACATAAGTCTATTTGTAATCCCGTGGTCGCTTCGAACTCATTTCCTAATAGATGCTAGTGGAACGTTTTCAGGTGCATGCCAGAGCGTCAGAAGATGTGGATTTTCAATTCGGTGGCCTTGCTTACGCCGGCCGCCATCTACGTCTGGTTGTGCTTCGTCGATTCCGCGACGACAACCGTGATCCTCTTCGGTGCCGTTCACGCCGCGTTGGGATTCAACTGCGGCGGCTTCTACAAGTGCGGGTCACTCATATCGAGGTAAGCGTCTCGTCGAGCACAGTCACAAGGCATCCATGCAAGAGACGATGCACGCCCCATGTACCGTACTCCGTGCCGTACTGACCGCCATGCCCGTACCCTGATATACTGCCGTACCGTAAATTACGGCAAAACGGTACGTACATAGTAAGGTACGGCACGGAACTTTTGACGTGCTGGAATTGTTTGGCGCCGTACCGCAAAGCCGTTCTGTCCACCGTACCGTAAATTACGGCGAAACGGTACGGCACTGAATGGCACATCATCTTTAATCCCATACGTCCGTCCGACTTCAGGCAGTACGCCGAGTTCGTCATCGCGTGCACGCAGTTCATCAAGTGCGCAGTGTTCTTCGTTGCGCCTGCGTTAGTTCGCATATTCGTCCAGGACGAGTCGGCGGCCGGTCAGTGGCACGCGATCTTCTACATTACGGCTGGAACGCTTGTCGTCGTAAGTATTTCTGTGGTACCAGTTGAGCGCACGTGACCAGTCAGATAGGTGACGTAAATGGTGTTTAAGGCCAACGTGTTCTTCTGCATCGTCGCCACCGACAAGCCGAGAGAGTTCACGAAAATTGTCGGACCCTCCCAAAAGGAGAAGGAAGCGCCCCGGGCAGCGCCATAATTAGAGCTTCTACGTGATCTCACCATATGCTGTGTCATTCTGTTCGGGTTTCTTAAAGCGGCATAAAGTTTTACGAAGCTGTGGTAAACGGTCGCGTTTGGTGTGGTGTTCCGTTTTTATTTTCGTCCGAACTCGAATTCAAACAAAAATCATCCGACTCGCTTAGGTATACCGCCTTTAGCTTCACTAGGTAGCAATCTTTTGGAGCTGTACGTAGATTCCGCCAGCTTCGTATAAGCTTTTTTAATGTTTTTGTTGGCTACTGCTTGACGGATCAGCTTCGCAGGCTGGACCGTCCGCAATTTTCACTTTTGCAAGCCTCCACTTAACGCGGACCAATTCTTCTTCGTGTTGCTATTATTTCTGGTTCCCTCGTGTTAGTGCAGCGGCGTAACTTGGCTCCACCTTAACTTCGCTTTCCATGCTCCACTATAAGGATATTTCCAAGAACACACCCACCATAAATGAGTGAACCCACTGGTGAAGGGGTCCGACGACTGTGATTCCGTATCCATTTGATAGACCTAGCAAGGATAGGCAATCGTCTTACTCAACCGCTGACGTCTTGCTTGGCGTAGATGTTTTTATGCACATTTATAGCGCTTAGTGCCCGGCGGAGAGTAAGACATTTTCTGTGGGCGTCTTGAGGGCCTGTTTGCTTTGGCATTGTGTCGCCTTTACAAAGGACGCCATGCGGCAATCCCACCTTGGCGTTCATGTGTTTATACCGCTATGTTTTGATGGAACAAATCTTTTTTCAGAAAGATGCACCCCATTCTCATCCACGAGTCGCTCTTCTTCTGTCCTCGCGACGATCTGGAGCGACTTCAACCGCTCTCCCAGTCGCTGCTCGACATAGTCGTGAAGGGCTCGAAGGTGCTGCCTCTTCGACCCATTCGACACGTCGACATGGTACGTTGAAAACAGACAACACTGAGCTCTGACTAAGCACACGTGGTGCATAGACGGATTTGAAAGGACTCCATAATTTTCTTCGAACTTGTTTCTTCGCACTATTTGAATGTTCCCTTCCAGGCCTCTGCGATCTACAAGCAACCAAGGATGGAGGACAAGATCAAAATTTTCGTCGGACGGCCCACGGGCAGTGACACGCATGAGCCTGACTACGAGGCCTCGATTGACGACGGAGACTGCGCAGAGATCTTCCGTCGTCTCCAGAATACATGCATCAAGTCGATCTGGGTCGGGATTCGCGAGAGCGCCTTCCTGCGCTACTGGAGGGCACAGGAGACCGCCTCCTTCACTGTGGTGAGCATCGAATTTGGCGGACTCGAAATAGCGGACACCGATGTCTTTGACTCCATCGTGAACCACCTTCGACCGAGGACTATGGAAGTCCACGCTGAGGGATCTTCGTGGGATGAGAACGGCTTCGACGCTTGGTGGCACAAGCACGGCTGGAACGAGGAGATGCTAGAGTTCAACCTTCTGGCTCGCGACTCCTGCCTGAACTACCTCCAAATATGCCAACTAAATGTAAGTTAGTTGTCGTTATTCTGCATTCGTGTGGTCAGTGTCTGCTCACAATGTGGTTGCTCTTTAGGCTATTATTCTATATTTAGTGAGGGCCAGCCTCTGCTCACAACACTGATGATATTTAGGTATCGTGGGATGCTGCTTTTCCTCCACCCTTTTTCATGCTCGAGGAGCCCGGCTATCCTAACTATGAGTTCTCGTGCGGCGGCTCTCAGGTGGCGGGCGGAATCGACGACTTCATCGAGGTACGCACTTTTTGTTAGATAGTGAATTTTTCATAATTAAGAAGAACCTTGAGTTCTGTCATGGCCGCAACGAAAACCTTGACTGAAAAGCTAATAATTCTGGAGCACAAAAAACGCCGTGGATCTTCCCATCACATTGCTGTTATGTCGTTTGCACAGATCCCTACTTCATCTTGATTTCTAGATCTTCGTCCGCGACGGATGCGCCAACAGGAAGCTCAAGTCGGTGTGCATCCAATGGGAAGACGACGAAAATCAGCAGTCGTTCGCTCTGAAGCAACTCAAGAAGCCCACGAAGATCGACATGCCGCTGCCCAACAACGACCTGACCGAGTGGACCACTCGCCGAGCTCATCAAGTGACCCTGTGCGAGATGCACTCCCTCGTCAACGCGAAGCAGTGGAAGCGAATGGAAGCCTTCAAGTGGAGCATTGATTACGATAGCGCCTATGGTCGCCATACGGCTCACCTTCTTCAGTGCCGCCTAGAGAACCTCTGAACTAACGTGTCCTTCTGCACTTCTTGCTTTCCATACTAGTCTTCATCTGCTCTCTTACTGGAGTCTCATTCGTCCCAATTTCTCGGTCCCAGACTTGCAGTCCTTCTACACTTCTTGTTTTTCACACCAGTTCTTCGCCTGCGCCGAAAACACTCATTAGAGCCTCATTCGCTCTAATTCTCGGGTCCAGACTTGCACATGCAGCCGGTTCAAGTGCGTTCATTGTCCACTAACGAGTGTTATCTCCGCTTGCAATGCAAAGCATACGAATAAAAGGAGGCCTGGTGTACAAGTCAATCTTTCCTTTAAGGTGTAGAATAGTCGCACGACAGTCACATTCTTCTGTGTTACGTGAAGAACTCCTGAAATGTCATACTTTTGCCTTTCGCATTTGGTCTAACGGCAAAAGGCGGCTCGCCCATGTAGGCCTAAAGATGCCCCCAATGAATTTCGTCCAACCATTAGCGTTTTTCGGACTAATTATCCTCAATCAACTGGTCGCCTGTCGCTTGCAGAGGGCCTTTTAAAACTGACTTCAACTCATGTTAAGATGCGCTGGCGCTGCTAAGGTCCCCTTTTAACGGAACACTTCAAAATTTTCGTTTTTCATAGACTAAATATGCAAGGATTTGCAGCAGTTTTCTGAGCGACACAATTTTAGCAAAATATTCCCACTGTGCCCCGCGTGATACCATACGTTGTCTCGAGGGCTTCTAATCGGTTGGTAGCGCGATTTTTCGGAAGAACGTATACGAGGGCCCTTATTTCGACTTTGGGACCTTTAGTCCACATGACTGTGATGAGAGCTCTGTTGAACAAAGTTATTTTCCATGAGGCAGGCTCCTCCATGAAGACGCTTCGGCTTTCGATAAACGCTATCGTTGAACGCCAAAAAAAACTTGTCGGCCATCCTGCACCCGCAGTCCACCACGCGATTCCACCGCTGCTCCGCGGCCACCGACCGAGGGCCGGGCCACGGCGACGAGCTAGCGGAACACAAAGTAGCGCTCTCTCGAAGTCATCGTCGGTCATCGCCTTCGAGCGGGGACGTCAGTGCGTAGCGGGAACCGGGGTCTGGCTGTGAACGCGGCCGACCCGACCCTCTCGGAGACGCGGCTTGTTTATATACCCGGCCGAATGGCCACTGCTGACGAGCCGCTGGGGTGCGCATGGAAACGAGACGTGGAAGGAACATGTGCACTCTCCATAGCGCTTGCTTACTGCGGTTTGGCTGGCTAAAGGGGGAGAACAACTACAAACTACGAACGCGTGCTTAATGGGTGTCACGAAAACACCTAAATTTTCCCTTGACAGTTTATCTACGAATGAAGATTGTATGCCACATTTTGCTTTAGAAATCTGGAGGGGACACCGCAACGTCACCGTGCGAAGAGAACTGGAAAAAGCTAGAAATATATGTTGCTTCAGAATGCTCGAAACAGTGCAAACTTTGTGCCCCAAAAAGCTAGCAAAACAAAAATAAGTCGATTTTGTGGTTAATTTAAAGATATGCTTCAGAAAAGACATAAATTATGTTAGTCGAGGCGTCATTAGTGCATGAATAGTTCGTTTGTTTTCCACATGTCAGTTCTCTTTCAAAGGGTAAGTCAAGCCGGTAATTGCGTTCGCCCGCCAGGTACCACCTCTTCGTTCTGGGAGAATTTTGGGACTGTCCATGCCAGGGGACTTTGACCTCAGACAGTGACGGACGCCATCGGCGATGTTGGCCCCCCTAGCGATGGAGGTTACTTACGTTCGCCATGTCGCTTAGCCGCTATGAAACTACAAGAAACAATTCCCTACTGCACCGTGTATCTGCATTAGAGATAGTACCTCGGCCGTTAAATAAACGGCTATACCGAAGCAGCATCGGCGATACAGCATCCTCCTGCAAGACTCTAGTCCGGTACCGATGAAGGAGCATGTAGTGGGCATTCAGATCGGTCAGTACAGCGGTGGCACAGCATGTATGGACATGTACGCGCTGCTCGGCGACTATGTAGACTCGACGGGATAAAGCTTGTCAGACGATACCTATGGGAATATTTTAACTTTTAGCAAAGCGCTTGCGGCATGTCATGCTTTGGACACGCAGCCGTGCAGTCATGTGTACCAAGCGTTACTGCATGCGGAAACATGCATGCGTGCACTCACATGCTGGCGTGGTAATGTACCGTGGTTGACTTTCCATATACTAATTGGTACCTGATGCCCAAACAAACCAACGGTATCTAGTGCAGCTAGCCCCAATGCTCCTCTCACCCTCATGCGCTTCAAACCCGTGCTCAGGGAGGCCCAAAAGTGCGATAAAAAATCATCAAAACCTATAGTATAGTCATGCTTTGTCCCTCACTGTGCACGCCCTCGCCCAGTTAGCTCCGCTCAATGTCGATGTGTGCCTTGTCTATGATTGTTTTCGGCAGTCGGAATAAAGCGGTGAAATTAGAAGGCGGCCCGGCATGTTGGTCCTGACCCCTTCGGGGGGAAGCCCCGGAATACTCAGGTCAGTTGAGGGAACCACCTAGTAAGTCGAGGATACTTCATCATCGTTCACCATAAAACCCTAGTAATATCATTTGACCGCACAGAAAAAGATAGTCTCATGCACGAAGTGACGGCCTTTTGCTTAGTGACTGTGGGTTTTTTCAACGGTGACTCACCTTTGCAAACAATTGTGCGGTTACTAAGCTGCACGAAATTTGAGCGGCACGTTGTTCGTGACGCAGCATGCTGCTCAAATCGGAGCTATCACCCCTTGAAACTCTATAGGGACCTGCAGGAGTGCTCACTGGTCCCTTGAGGAGGCGCTAAAAGCTGGTACGGAAATGCGCCCCGCTCTCCAGGGTATTTCCGTGTCGGTCCGGGGTGGAAGCGTCTTGGCACTCGCGCCCACTCGGTGATACAATGCGCGCACGGATGTTATTGCCTCCGCTTATGACTTCACAGTAGCGCGCCAGACATGGGCACCTTTTTGTACTACCTGTTTTCGCTCAGTTTCGCTTCTATGTTGTTTGTAGGCGACCTAGTGCGTGATTCTTGAAAGTCGACCCACATGTGCGAAAATACTGCACTTCCGTTTCTACAAAAAGGGTGTGACGANAACAATAAATTATGTAGACAAGGCGCCGGGGAATTAGTTTATCCGGAGTGCGGTCACGAGTCTCCTTCGCGCTTAAGATGAGTCGTCGATCCGTCGGTAGAATAGTTGTCGTTGAACCGGAATCGGAACTTCAGGCGTCCCAGTAGCCGCTATCGCTGATCGCTCGAAAGCATTGCGGGAAAACCCTTCCGCAGAGGAAAAGCAGCTCTCAGATCGCTAAAGTTCCGTAGCTCTAAGCTATGCTCCCGAAGTCTTGTATTTCAGAATGTTTTCTATGTTGATGGGTAAGTCTCTGCGATCTCCGTTTGCACCAAACGCTGTGGAAAGGCCGAAAAAATGTGGCATCGCGGCCGGAAAAGTCGATATGTAACCAGGGGTTTCAACCTCTACGTTAACGTCTACCTCTAAATCAGAGGGGTCTCGTAACGGGACCCCGGATCAGATCCCGTATGGGGGGAAGCGGGGGTGCCGTTCCGTCTTGGACCCGGTCATGAAGGGTGGGGGGGGGGTAAATAACGGAGGCAGTTGTATGAACTAGTATTATTTCGGAGAATTTGAGGACCACTTTGACACCAAAAAAGTACGAAATACCTGCAAAGTTCAATAATTTTTCCCTTCAAAGATTTAGTTGCGCTGTTAAGGGCTAGATTAGAAGCCGACGGCTTCTATTTTTCGAAGGTCAAATTTGCGTGGCTTTCGATTAAGGTAGTAAAGGGCCCCTTATGATTTTTGCAGATTTTTTTGAAAATTTAGTGACAAAAAGTTCTCGTCTAGAATGAACGTACGTGCTCTAAAACGTGATCTAAACATGTCTCTGTGGCTTTATTTTTGGAGATCGGCTTCTATTAGGGGCCGGCTTCTATTCGGACCAATACGGTATACGATCCCCTCCTGAAGGGCATCATCCATTTTGTCATCCATTCCTTAAATTGTTGCTCTATTCGGCTTGTTGACTGAGCGGCGAAATTAGGCGATTGCGCGTATGCTCGCTGGATGCGCGTGAAGACTCCTCGTTAACCTCGCCGAAGGCTGTCGACCTCGGCTGACCTTGTTCGCCATGCGATGCGACGCTTCCTCGTATTGGTACGTGCGCACTTTTCTGGACAGTTGCTGCCGTCCGACTTTATTGCGCAAACTTTTAAGCGTATTCGTTCATCCAGGCACGCTAATATGTAGCAAAAGATCACATTTGACTGCAGCATTTTGGAGGCCTTTTGCGTAGTGCACAAAACGTGCATGATTGCTGATGGAGGAGTGGTTTTTAAACGTCGTTTGAAGCACTCGTGAAGGGGAAGGGGGGATCTCGAATTGTCCGGGTTGCTTGCGGCGAGGACATTTTTCGATCACCACAGCCCTAATTATGTCGCCATTTTCATGGGCATGCGTCTGCTCACGGCCAACAGAAAATAAGCTCTGAGGGCATTCGTGTTCCCTCGCGGACCTGTACCAGCCTAGCGCACGTTTTGCAATATCTTTTTACTACTCTTTGTACTGCAGAGACATAGTCGAATGCAGTGACAGGTTTTTTGTATACCGTATTTTCTTTAATTTGTCCCCCGGAGGAAAAATTAAATGATCGGCCTCGGAGGCGGGGGTAAATTAGAGGGGGGGGGAACAATTAAAGGGGGGAGATAATAAAATATTCAAAATTTCCCTAAATTTCCCGAAATTTGCCGAAATTTTAGGGAAATTTCGGGAAATAACTGACCAATTTCGTTCATTTTTTACTTATATTCGGTTCTTTTCGTATATTTATGCGCAAATATGCATTATTTAGGCTTCTGCATGCCTATGTAGCTTAAAAAATGACACGTCAAGTAAGAAAGTGGTCGGAAAAACGGTAAAATGTTTCATTTAATTATACCACCGGGGGATAATTAGAGGGGGAGATAATAAAAAGTTCGTCCTCCAGGTGGGGGGATAATTAGAGGGGGGGACAATTAGAGGGGGGTTAAAATTAGAGAAAATACGGTAGTGTAGTTTCACCCCTACCCCGGTGGACCACGACGGTGCTGGAGGGCAGGGCTGGGGATTCGGATTCGAAAATTCGGTAGTTTTCGCTTCTATTCGGATTCGGATTCGGTTCGCCAAAATTGGACCGAATTTCCGAATCTTTTCGGCCCGCCCGCAACATGCAAAATTTGGCCCGCCGCAGGCGATACCAACGAAATTTTAGCGGAAGATTTGACTAATATAGTGAAAAATTCATCGGTCGGCACCTAGCGGCGGGCAATTTTATCTAGTGTATGTGTGTTGTGGGCGTGAATGTGTTATAATTTTTCACCTTGGTGTTGGCCAAATTAAAACCTGCTGCTTCGGATTCGGATTCGGAAATTCGGTGGCTTGTGCTTCGGATTCGATTCGGATTCGGTTTTGAAATTTCTGGAGATTCCGATTCGGATTCGGATTCGGTTTTATTTTTGAAAGTCCCCAGCCCTGCTGGAGGGCATTACTCGTTACCCACGAGTACACCTCTCTCCCCCGGACGGTCAGCAACTTAATCTTACCATCGCTGATCTCGTTTGCACTTCCGTTCCGGTCCATTGACGCACGACGTTACAATTGGGAACCATGAGACAGTGCTTGTTGCTGGTGGTATTGTGAACACGGTGCTTTGTGTTTTTGACAGCTTCCGGAGCGTGTCGAGATTGACGTTCTTTTCTCGCACTCTGGTTTTTACGCTGCCCGCAACGTGGGACATGCAACGTGACTTAGTGCATTCCAAATACCCCATTATTCATGATGGACTTTTTGCAGCGTTGCAGGATACGACGTCCGAGCCATAAATAGTAAAACACATCAGAATGTCGTCATTCTTTTGGGATGCACTCTGCAGTCCTTTGCTAGCGCGAATTCCCAGTACCTAGGTACATTATGCGGCGGGCGAAGAACGGCTGCCACCATCGTTTTGCCGGACAACACCATCGGCGCGAATTACTGCAACCTAGCAGGGCTAGGCGGGCTTTTTTCTGATGTCCGGGCTGGGCCTAAACCCCCGTTGCCTCGGAGACCGGACCGTGGCCTGTCAGGCCTGCTACCTAGGTCTTTTTTGCACGTCAGATTCCACTAAGGGCGCACCTTGACCCTGTTTACCCCCGGCGATTTGCATACTTTTCGTTCATTTCGCGCGGCCTCTTCTCCAACCGTTCTCACCGACGTGACAAGTCGACGAGTTAACGATGGGCTACGAACAGCTTTCCCGCGCTCGTGGTTCCCGCGTGGGGTTCGCTGAATGCATGCGAAATACGGAGAAATGCCCTTGAACTTCGCCTTTATGTTCGCAACGAAACTCAGCGTTTTCGGCCTTGAGTAGACTGGTTTTCCCGTTTTATCTTCCGCCTTACCGATTGTTCATGCTAGCTTTGCTAGTCGTTTGCTAGCGCGGATTTCCGGCACATCAGGCGGCCGGCGACAGGCAGGTGGCACCATTGCGGGCGCGGATCTCGGTGAATTACGGCTAGATCCTTTTTCGCATATCACCTACTGCGGCGAGCGCGCTATGACCAGATTTAACCGGGGGGGGCAATTTGCATACCGAACATTCAGTTCGCACGGACCCCTCCCATCACCGACGTGACAAATCGACGACGGATCGTGTACACCTCCTCCGCTCTCGTGGTTTCCGAATGGGATTCGCTGAACGCATGCGAAATGGAGAGATGCCCTTGAACTTCGCCTTTATGTTCCCGATGAAATTTTGCGTTTTGGCCTTGAGTAGACTGGTTTTCCCGTTTTATCTTCCGCCTTACCGATTGTTCGTGCTTTTTGCCCTAAAACGCTGGCCTTCGAAGCCTTATTACTCGTCTCTCCGAAAAAGGCCCGTTTAAGGGAATCAGGCGCTACCATTGTACCGCCAAAGCCACGAACTTTGTCCCCTACAGTGGGTAGTATATCCGGTGACAAATAGCAGCAATATCCTCTGATGTAGCGTCTACGAATGCACGCTTGACTGCGCTTACTCATCTCTTCGCTGCAGCTAACCGTACCTACGCAACGTTACAAAAATATCGCAGCAAAACATGCAGCTATTTTTGCTGTCTCGTAATCACCGCTGCTTCATTATAGCCGAGAGCGAGAGTGTCCGAAGAGTGCTGCGAAACATTGAACTCGGATAGTCGACTAATGACAGGCTGCATAGAAGGTGGTTGTGAGAAAATTGGCGGCATGAGAACCCAAACATTAGAATTTCTTAGTCTACATCGCTTAGGTAGTAACGCTCGAAAGTCGCCTGAACTTGTACGGACGAATATTGCAAGGCATGTGCTTAAGCCTGCGTTAATTACTCTAGGTATGTGGAGCGTACTGATCTGTGCCAAGCGCATGAGAGACTTTGTCCTCGGTCGAAAACTTGAAGCGAACAAATATCTTATTCAAACAATATTCATTTTAATTGCTAAAGCACCCTGCAAATTGGCAGTCACGAGACCTCTAGGCTGAAATCAAGTTGCTCGTGACAGAGCATTATTGGAATTAGGTACTAGGTAGACGTGGGCGCCAATTAGGGCACTCTTGTGGGACCGTATCAAGGTGACGATCAAATGTCAGCTGAGCTCAATAAGGGTCAACTGGGACAATCATTGCCGCGTGTATGTACTTCGCCGTCGTCCTTACAGCCATCGACCTGTGGCCCTTTAGAAGAACTCGTACTTTGAGTCCCAGATGGCAAACTTTGACCGTAGTCGCCGCAAATGTGTTGGCCAATCAACATATGTGTGAACCGTACGAACAGTGTGCTTCCTGAGCGCCGAGGAAGCCTCAAAAGTCCTTTGAGGCTCGCAAGACAGAGATGGGACCGAGTCTTGGTCTCGGTTTACCGAGAGTCTCATACCATGTTGGTCTCGGTATCGGTTTATTTTTAAACCCCTTTCTTAGTCGCAGGATTAGGTATCTAACCCTGGCAATTTTCACGTGTGTGAAGGAGGGTTAGTGGAACGATCAGAACTCTTCTCGAGAGGTTGGAGTGGTGCAACAAAATTTATGGACGCTTTTTTGAGCGACCCTCTTTTTGCGAAACGCAACTAAGCAGCGGCGTTCTCGTGTAACACCCGGAACTACCGGCGGCCTCTCGCGCACCAAACGCAAGTGTATTTTTGCCGGGGCGGTCATGTGGTGGTCGTTAATTATGCGTAATAATGGATGGAGGTGAAGAAAGCGCTGCAACAACGGCTCCGAGTCCATCAGCGACAAAGAAGCGTGCATTCGTCAAACGTTTTGCGCATTGGTTTCCAACTTTCTCCCGGTTCAGGAAAAAAAGCAGGCGAATCGCCAAGGAACATTCCCGCGTACCAACGTCATCAAACAAGGTTTCAGGATGGGTTCGTGTTTGCGTGTGATCGACTTCAGGAGTACGTTCTTCGTTGACATTTTTCAAGCGGTCACCCGCTTCGCACACAATGAGGCGGGCGTGCTGGGACCGCTCAGGCTTCCCGTAGGCGGCGCTAGCGGTACCCACGGAAGCGCATTCTGCAGCGCCGCACGCAGCGTTCCTCCGCATGACGAAAAAGAGACAAAAAGGGGTGAAGTGCGGCGATAAAAAGCTTCTGTCCGAATTCGTTCATCGCTGCCGCCAAGGTCACCCCAGCGTTCACTCGATGAAGTGCGACAAGACGGAAGCTCCCGCGCCTGGGTGGTCAGGCATGCACTGCGACGCAATCCGATGCTGCGTCACTCAAATGCGATTTCGTCACCGTTGTGAAATTCGCGTTAGCGCTTGCCGTTCCGTTGCGTGCCTTCCTTTTGTATCGCGGTCTGCAAATATGCGTGTCGCTTGGTGGCTGCTCGTTAGCAAGCCACTTTTAACTTTTTTCTTTCCAAAGGGCATACCTTGTAAGCCCTGTGTGCCTATGCCCCGCCCAAAACGCCGACTTTGCCTTAGGCAGACAACGGTCGGCGATGCGCATAAGAGAAGGCAGCGATCCTCCTCTCACTTACTCATTTACGGCAAATCCGTGCTGATGACTCGAGTGAATTTCGAATGGTGTTAGCTCTGCGCAGTAGTAAGGCTAATACAAGTTTCATGTAGCAACCTTCCTGCGTTTTTGTCGAACATAGCAAGCCTGTAAAGCAGGCAACTGTTGATGTGACGTTTTCGCTTTAGTTATGGGCATGCCTTCCGTGCAATACTTTAAATTTATTTGTATGGTACAAAGGCGTGTGGGCCAATTTCTGAGGTAATTGCTGGGAATGAGGAGAGGTCCGAAGGATCCCGAAAAAGTAGGAGTATAAAAAACATGTATACCCGAGGTAGATTACGGAACAGCGGAACATAAACGATCTCTACTTTGTGCCTGCACCTGTGTCTACCTCACTTGCGTGCCATCAAAACAAGCAGCTACATTTCAAAGGTCGCACCCTCTCGCAAGGATGAACACCGTCGTCAGCAGACGCTTCCGGTTAAGTTCTCGCCATGTTTTTGCATGCCTTCTGTTGCTTGTTTTGCCACTCGGCATGAGTGTTTGCTCTAGCGCCCTAAGGTGTAGAGATGTTTTGTTTCCGCCGCTCTCCAGCCCTTGATGGTCAGTCAGCCGGGCGTGTTATTGTTTTTCGCGCTGCAAAAGCCTCAGCGCTCTCCGATCACGTTGCCGGGCCATATGCGGTAGCCGATCCTTCGTGCGTAACCTTAAATTTGCTTGCTGAAGGTTGAACCCTCGAGGTACCGTATGTGTTATGTCTTAGAGGCACCTTGCTCGGGCTACGCATCGCTACCAAACCCGTGCGCAGGTCAATGTTTTGATTGAAATATGGAGAAAAGTGGGCCGAATACGTCGGGCAGATGCAAACTTTCAGTTAATCCCCTACCCCCTTGCATGCTATTAGGGGGAGGGCGGAGGGGGGGGGGGAATAACCGGACCTCCACCGACCAGATGTACGTCCGAGACGGAAGTACAGCTGCCTTTAACGTCTAGCTTGAGTGGTTCCTGATAGGCCTCTTACCTCTGTTGCGCACTGCCGCTCGTGGGCGTGTTAATGGTCCTAAATGGTCATTTCAACTTCCCTAAGTGCCAATTAAGTGAGTTTAGTGTGTTGCGAACAGCCTCCCGGCAACCCCGTGTTGTGTCTCCAAGCAGTGACAGTCGACTCGCAATGCAAAGGCTAACGTTCTTCGCCGCTCTGCCGTTCTTTCCGCTCGTCTTCAGCACTGCTACGGGATTCAGAGAGGACTCCGAGAATGCAGTCAACGCGACTCCAAAAAAATACGTTCCGGCTGGCATGGATCCCGATATGTTCCCGGTAAGGATAGGACTCGGAAGGCCTGCTAGAATGTTCCGTCCGCGTTCCCTTCCGTTGTGCCCCAGAAAATATTTCGCTCTCCTTTGGCCTGTTCTGTTCCCGTTCAGGCCCAGCCCTACTTTGCAAGCTCGTTTCTCGTTGCGAATTTTGTTCTCCTACATTTACTAGTGCACGTTTAGTCGCCCACTTTCGACGAGAGCGCTCCAGAATGCATCCGTGAACGAGAGCCATGCGGCTTCTACAGCTTCTCGCTGCACGGACGAGCGCCTTTTAAATGGGTGAAGTCATGGTAAGCGCATTTCCACGGTCCCCTGGGCCTTTACGTGGTGGCTTCCGATGAGTGCACCGCGCGGTTACGTCAATGACGCGGTCATTAAGCGCGAAACACACGAGGGCCGGCTATTTTTGCGACAAGAGTCCGCTGGGCTTAATCATGTTGGCCGCCCTTTACGCCGGCCCGCTTGCACTTCATGCGTGGAAAAACCATTATTCCCATTGACCAGGCGAACTTCGATTAGTACGGGGAACGATTCGACATTGATTTGGTCTTCGCAGTCGAATCAAGCTTAAAATTTGGAATCCCTTATCCCTGATTCAGGCTTTCAAATCCGCCTCATTTAAGATGTTCATTCTGAAACTGGGGCGGGGGTTTACTTCGCCAAAAATTGTTGCCTTAAGTTCAAATTGCGGCAGTTACGGCTCGGTCAGCAAAAGGGCTACGCTGTCTCTTAGCTCAGTCAGCAAGTGCGCATGCGGAACAGTTGGCAATCTTGCACTTTCTAGGTGTCGATGCTCCTCCGGTCAGGAGTGCGTCTACGACCGGACGGACGTGAGGATGCGCGTGTACCGACACGTTTGCACCGTTGTGCGGTCACACGAGACGAATGAAGGTAGCCGAGAGCAAGTGCTGCTAGCTTAAACCGACGGCGGCGACTTCCATCCGAGACGACCCACGCCGCTACCACATAGGTCCACTTTTCCGTCTCATGTCGCATCACGTCAGTCCACGCTGCGCTCGCAATTACCACTCACTGCGCTCCAGCAGTAAAATATTTGTATTTATTGGCAAATAAACAGAGTATACAAAAAAGGGCGGGCATAAGGTTCGCTTTTGCAAGACCTTCGAGAGCCTAATTCTCTATGTTGCGGGCGTGGGACGGTGTACAAACAAACACTTGCCTTGGGCACTGAGAAAAAGGCCAAGTGTTCAATCTGAGCAAAGTGCCGCTAGCGACGGAAATTGGAGGCGAATATTTCCGTAGGATCCTTTATTTGTTTTCGATGACCGACATGACACTTCAAATTACCTATAAAGCACGGGAAATAGTCACCGACGTATAGCTCAGTGGAGAACTATTTCGAAGATGACTGCTCATTATTAGAGGAACTCAGACCGAACCTGTTAAGCTAATCTGCTCTTCTGGAGAGCAAGCTTCATTATTTGTCGGATGGGTCATTGAAACATGAGAGCAAACTAAGAATTTTTCCTTCAAGGGAGCTCTCAGTATCCCGAAGGAAGTGTGAGGAGATTTGGTCAAGACTCGTTGACCACCTCCATCTTAGCTGCGGTACCCTACGCTAAAAAGACCTTTTTGGCTGCATCAGCTACTGCCAAATATAAATACTTTTATTGACATAAAAGAATATAATCTTAAATAAGCATATGTAAGGAAGGAAGGGCTCTGACGCAGGTGTTGGTGTGGTCTGCACGCCTGCGACAACGATGCCGGCGAATGAAAAATCTGAAAGTGGTAACAAGGATGGGCGCGACACCGCCCGTGGCGCAAAAAGTACATCGCGCCCTACTTCTGTATGCTGACTTGGCACCCAAAAACCACGACTACCGTAAAAGCTCTAATAGAAGACGTGTTCTAATATAAGACGGCCCCTAATAGAAGACGCGCGAAAAAAATTTCAAAGTTGACTTGTCCCAGAGACATGTTTAGAATACATTTTAGGCCGTAACTATTCATTCTAGACGAGAACTTTTTTCACCAAAATTTCGAAAAATTTTTATAAACCCATAGGGGTTTAAGTCCCTTTGAAAGTTCACCATAGGGTGAAAGTCCCTTTGCGACTTTCACGAACACCTCGAAAATTTGACCATCGAAAATTAGAAGACGGGCGTCTTATATTAGAGCTTTTACGGTAAGTTTGTCCGTGTTGCAGCCCCGCAACACGTTGCCATAAGCTGTACTGTCGGTCGGACCCATGAAAAAATCCATCCATACTACACTAATCGGCTCTCGGGGCCCTAAGAAAAATTTTAAAGCTACACCCTCGAGTTCGGTACCATTCGGTAGCCCTTGAAAAACTGTAAACCGAGTTCAAATTTCAGACGTATCCGTTGAGATTCCGAATTTTATAATTTTTTGAAAGTTGGGAATTTTGATACTTTTCGTCCTTTGGCGCAGAGGTAAGTGGCTGGCCGGACAGAAATTTTTTATTACATGCTACATATAGTCGCTGATTATAAATCATTCTTTACTTTTGATCCCGAGACCCCATTGTACCCCGCGCCCCCCCCCGAAAAAAAAGGGGGTTAACCCCCAAAAATGGTGATTTTTCGAGGTTTTGCTAGAACATCGAGTCATATCTCAAATGAAAGCCCTTGATGAGCTGATTACAAATCATTCTTCACTTTTGATTCCGAGATCCCCTTGTACCCCCAAAAAAGGGCGTGAACCCCCAAAAATGGTGATTTTTCAAGGTTTTGCTAGAACATCGAATCACACCTCAAATGAAAGCCCTTGATGAGCTGATTACGAATCATTCTTCGTTTTTGTCTCGAGATCCTATGTTGACCGCCATAAAAGGGGATCGACCCCCCCAAAACGGCGATTTGTCGAGACATGCTGGAACATTGAGTCATACCTTAAATGAAAGTCTTAATGAGCGGATTACGAATAATTTTTTTTTTTTCAAGACCCCTTTGACCCCCATGAAAGGGTACCAACCCCACAAAACGGCGTTTTTACGTCATGGGTACGTGTTTCCGACTGGGGGAGGTCNTTATGAGCATTTAAAATTTTAAAATTTCCCAAAATTCATCGATTTAGAATTAGACCCCCCGGGGGGTTTATTAGAGGAAATACGGTAAGTGAGGTTCAAACTACTTGGGTTAACTTGGGATATCTGCTTCATTGATTTCCGAATTCTAAGCTCGCCTTTCGCGACAGGACAGAAATATTTTTTTTTCGCGTTACATATCGTCGCTGATTGTAAATCATTCTTCACTTTGGTCCCGAGACCCCCTTGGACCCCCCCCCCCCCCAAAAAAAAGGGGGTGAACCCCCAAAATGGTGATTTTTCGAGGTTTTGCTAGAACATCGAGTCATGCCCCCAGTGCGCATCCTTTCTCGGAATGTGCTAACCACCGTCGGTATCTTGCTTCTCGCAAATTTTTCATTTCTAAAATTCACAGGTATCCCAACGATTTCGGTCATATTTTGAACGAATAATTTAAGCCTAAAATTTGCTCTGGCGGCGCCTGCGGCGGGCAGCTTTTGGATGAAGTAAGCTCAAAACAACACTTTAAGGCCATTGGAAGGGCAAAATCCGGCATGTAGAAAAAGCACCAAAGGGGGGACCAAGGCGTTTTTTTTCGGCGTCGGCCGACGCCCCTTTGCGCCCCTCCTCTGACCGGATCCTAGATACGCTACTGCACTGTTCTATGCTGCCGTCGGGTTGCTTGCACAACTTGGGAAGAGTGGGAAAAATGGTCAATTCCTCAGCGTTAGTTGAATGGGTTGTACCAAACACTTTGACCTGCCCGTTTGCATTTCTTTCTGGACAGGGTTACGGACCTTTTTTGTCGATTCGCTACTCGAAATTCACAAACTGGTATTTAGCAAGGACGAGCTGGTAAGTAGACTAACAATAAATAGTTTTGGCCTCAGCCAGTCGTTTTTTAAAGATCTGGTAGTACACATCGGCAAACCCTCCACGTCCCGCTCTCTGTGCCGTACCCAATACGGCTTGCCGTTTTCAGTGTCGATCAGGGCTTCGTGAAAAGTTCGGGAAATGACCAAAACGAAGCCTCTGGTGTTTTACTAACACTGTGTATTGCAGTGTATGTAAAAACTACGTCTCGGTCGACGGCCCCGTGCGTGTCGTTTCTCACGCCGAGATGCCACTTGGCTGCGGTTAAGTCGATTTCTCCGAGGCTCTTCAAAACGCACAGCGGTAAAACGCGGGAAGAGGCACAAAGACTGCAAATCTTAGAAGACTATCCGTGAATTGTGCTATACGACATTCACTTTTCGCGAATCTCTTTCCATCCGTTTCTCACACGATCACTTTCCGCCGTAGCCGGGTCCCCTGACGATCTTCCCCCAGAGAGCGGACCAGCGGCTCCCGTCCTTGCTACCGGCATAGCGCCCGTCGACCGCCATTGCGACCAGGGATCTCAAACACCCCCTTGATCAAGGGGGTACCCCCTGAATTTGGCCTTTTGCCCCTGATTTTCACTAGCAAATTCAGGGGGTATAGGGTCATATTTTTGCAGTAGTACTGAGTTTTTTTCGTGTAGAAAGCCCGTTGTTCCACTGAAACAAGTCGTTGGCTTCGCCTGCGGCGGGCTAAAACGCAATTCCCTACAGAAATCACGTTTTATTTGTAAAACTTCCGCCTGCAACGGCGGAATTTATCGGGCGAAGCTTTCCTGGCGGAAAGCTCAAAGAGGCATTTCAAAGGTGTTTTTTTGGAGCCCTAGTAAATCTTGAAATGCCTGCAAAGCAAAGCAGAAATAATACCCCCTGATTTACCCCCTGAATTTGACTCCTGGCCCCTGAAAAACCCCTGAATTTGACGCGCCCGGCCCTGAATCCCGGTTTTAGAGTTGAGACCCCTGATTGCGACTCGGCACTCTCGACAGCGCCTAGCCTCGTCCAAATCGAGACGTTAACCACCAGGACGCACATACTTACGTAGTATTGACAGCATAGAAATTCTACGCTTTTGCATCATTTTTATCAAAGTTTATCACGCAAAAACCTAGTGGTGATTGGGTCGTCACGTGGCGGGCCCCATTACATGGAAGAGGCGCGTTGTTACTCCTTGCTACGTACCCTGTAGTTGAAGCATCGCCTGGAGCCCCTGGATCCCCTCACCGATGATCTTGATCGCCTCACCGACGACTTTGATCCCGCCATCGGCGACCTTGATCCTCGGTGGTCTCTTTCGTCTCATTAACACGCTGGTTCACCTCGGCAAGATGAAGCTCGTTGGTAGTGACGCGCTCCTCGTGCTCGCCATGGGCTATCTGCACGTTCTCAACGGCTTCCCAGAGGGCTTCGATCGCTCGCTGAAAGCACAAAACCAATAGGCATAATGTAGTCACAAACGCGCTAACTCAAAATTTAATATGTCAGGAAAGTCCCTAGCATCCGTACCTTTAGTGACTCTACCTCTTTTGTAAAAGCACGCGCCAGGAAAGGGACAGACTCGCGGACACGGACGTTGCAGAAGCACCAGCCACGGACGAAGAACTCGCGGACACGATCGATGTAGAGGCACCGGCCGCGGACGGAGAGAACTCGCGGACACGGACGTTGCGGAGGCCGCCGACGTCCGGCTCGGATGACGTTCGTTCTTCTCTCGATGAGGGTCGCCCTAAAAATTGCCGATGAATGAGAGGAATTATTGTAAATAAGGGAACAAGTGAGAAATCTTTCATGCTTCGCTTACTGCTGGTCTCACAATAAACGGAATCTATATAAACTCATGACGGGTCAGCTTAGCTCTAGAACGATCAAGTGCCGTACGAAAAGCCGAACTCTAAAAATGAGGCTACGCCTATCAACGCAAAACTTACGGTTGCGACCGACTTCCGACATCGTTCTCTTCGTCAGAGCCTTGGATAGTTGAAGTCTTAACATAGTTATAAGTGTTTTCAATCGCAGTATTTCGCGCCAAAAAAAGTCGATGGCGCATAATCCTAAAAACTAGGCGCCGAAGCGTTCGTTTCGTTCATGGACGGGCATGACGGACGCTTTACGCGGGTGATTATGCAGCACCGTCCTTCTGAGGACGCTAGGGATCGCAATGCGCATCATTTCTCGGAACGTCTCGGGGGTGCTATTCACCGCCGGCATTTTGCTTCCCGTCTAGCATATGCGTTTGATCGGGCTCGCAACTATTTTCATTCTCCTCTTAGCTTCAAGCACTGCCAACCACCATGCAATGACTAGTCTATGCTCGAGGGTGACGCTGAGAAACTAGGTAATCATCCTCATCAATTCAGTCCTATGTGGAATTGCTGGCACTAAGTGCACGAACGCAATAACTCAAAGTGCGTCGTGTATCGCGCTGGATCTTGACGAGCCTATTTGCAGTGTCCAATGATGATTTCGGCAATGAGTACAGTGACCTTATGAAAGGAAAAAGTGGTAACTCGATCGCATCTTTCGATACTTTCTTTGCGGAATTGGCAAAGGTCGCTTTTTTGTCAATTGGCTTCAGCCGCCGATCCCTATCGCATATGAGCAGACGGCGCCGCTCGGCGGAGCCTTTTAGACGGTTCTGCGTGATTGTTAACACCTATGTTTCATAGTTTCGTGGCATGCGTTGACCTTCATCTATGGTCCGAGCTTCGCACGGAAACATGAGTCAAGGTGCGTGGTAAGCGATGACGCGATTGATTGGTCAAGCATTACCGCTTGCACCACTACCTTGTTTCCTTTTGTTCCTATAAGTGAGGCACCGTATAATAGTAAGGCACACCAGAGCCTTTACGAAAAATCCTGACACATCCACCAGCAGTGAGGCACCCATAGAGTATAATCTTAATGTGCCCGAGGATCTTTCAGACTAAATCATTCGGCGCCTGTGCTCAGTGTTTAAGGCCTGGGCAAATCGAATAACGCAGGAAACGGACTCATGTTCTCTTTATCCATGCCCTTCCTTAACTAGCTTCGCATGCTCTACCTCGCATGCCGCTGATTTTCACGTTTCTGCTTTGCATTAGAGTAAAGAGATATAGTTATGTCTAATCTTTTCAAATAACGTAAGAAAATAGAAGCGAAGACGAGTGGTTTCGGCCCGACTCGTCAGACCACTCGTCTCGACCTTTTGGGGTGGGCCATCGTCAGTGACGAAACCCCAAAAGTGCAAGATACAGTTCAAGAATCTGCTACGCCGTAAAACAACCTAAAAGCACGTTTTTACCTTAAGTGATTCCAGGGAGAGTTCTTCGAATTCGACTTCTCCATCGCTACCGCTCTCGAATTCCTCCTCTAGAAGCGAGTCCCTTTTGCGCTTTCGATTTGATGATTTATCGGCAGCGGCGGACATGACGTTCGTCGGGAAGGGTGTGCGATGCGGAAGGACTGAGTGCAGCAAACGTGCGTTGCTAACTCTGACTAATGTGCGTGTCGAAATCAGCGTTCTTCCCGACACCTTGTTTTTATCCGACCCCGACCGTCGCTGTCGGTCTGAGAGGTTAGCGACTGAGTGTGCAGTAAGCAAGCGCGACGGAAGCACGTAGCTGAGTAGCGTAGCACGCATGTCTCTGCATTGCATGATCCACCTCCGCTTGCTTCCTCACTTATTCATGGTTCGCATTAGTGTTCGGTAAGACCACCCCCGTGCCGTTCCCCGTTCCCGTGGTACCCCCTCCCGTGCCGTTCCCCGCACGCTTCTGCTCCGCATGCTCCTGCCACGCAGGCTCCCACTTCGTATGCTTCGCGTCTTAGGTGTCCAAGATACGTGCTCATTTTTGCCCTCCGCACGCTCTAGGCTTTTCTGCATCTCACTGTCGCACTTCTTGCTGCCAGCATCGTCACAGCATCCAATACTACCCGCTCCTGTATGCTGTACTTCCGCTAAATGCGAGCATAGAGATTTCGCAACAAAACGTCGCATTCTTAAACGTTGTGCGTGCATGGAATAGCGGGATCGCTATTGCATGCAAGCAGCAAACCTCCAAGTGACCCCCTAAGTGACCCCTTATGCAAAAAACGGATGTTATTTTCGAATTATGAATGATGCTACAGCGGACTTGCCAGAGCGTTTAAGCAGGAGAACCCCTGATCCGCTTCTCTAAATGGCCCCTTATGCAAAGCGCCGTGAGGCCTCGTTCTGACGTTTTACGCTCGGTACTCCTTTGCTGAAGATTTGCCAAAATACCTCCTTCTTACCCGGCCTGCGCATGGGTGCATACCGCTCGCTATCGCATGGAAGCATGCGTGAGGTTTGGCGACTTTGAGCAGCCATAACCTTGCGCTAGCCAACCGACCAACCGATTTGGCTGAAACGTCCACTTGTGCATAACTTTTGAACGCCTCTTGAATGATACCAAATGCGTACTGATAGCGAAAACTTTTTTCGGGGTGCCGACCCAGATCAGCGCTGTAGCGCGTTAGTATAACAGCCAATCTATCTACTACTCGTCGTTAAAGGCCACTAATTTGTATTTTTAGCCATTACGAGCCACGACATGCATCGATGATCTACTGGCGTCGACCGCCTCGATTTTGGGTTCTTACAGCCACTGTGCTGCTGCTCGTTATCGTCTTCCTCGAGGAACGGTGGTTTAGCAAGATCTCGAATGTCATGGCCAATCACTATAATCATGCTGTCCGCGTGCCCATAACCGTAGAGCGGTCCACTCGAGACAAGAAGGGTAAGTGGTGTGATTAAGTGGACGTTTATTAGTGGACAGGTATGGTTGCTTCACTCCCTAAAGTCCCCTTCAGAATTCAAGATTGCGGTGGTGGTGGTAATCGATAAGCCGTACCAGCTGGAGGACTACCGACTTGCGCATGTGACGGTGATGGGACACACCGTCTGGGAAACGAAAAGCACACACTTGTTCATTGCATATACAGGCACAGAATAGCAGTTACTGGCGTGAATAAACTGCAGAGGTTCGAGATTCCATGAGATAATTTGAGATCCATTCCATGCCAACTGAACGTCGAGCAGCAGTCGGCGCCAGCGCCTTGAAGATACCTAAAAATGCAAGGAATTAGAACCGTAACCAGTCCTGTAATCGGCCCCTACAAAGATAGGGGCTTTTGCTTGTTTGTTTCATTGTATTTTAACTTATCGAATTTCATG
>JNEY01001357.1:0-11944 GCA_020875895.1 Aphelenchus avenae
CTTCGTAAAAATTTTGACCAAAATTTCGTTGGTGTCGCCGGGCCTAAATCCTTTTATTGCTCTATGGGATGACATTTAAACCACTTTATATCGAAGATTATACGCCCATCAGTCCAATTTGGCATGATTTTGGGCAAAAAAATCGAATTTAACCACGGGTACGGGTTTAGTACCGTGTTTTTCTACGGGTACGGGGTTTGGCACGGGGGGGGGTCACCACGGGTACGGGGTTTGGCACGGGGTCCTCGTGCCAATCTCTATCTTTAAGCAGCCATGCCGTTGGCGCCACTAACGATGTCAGTGCGACTTTTAGTATAACTTTACTGCAAAGCCCTAATTAACCTGCATGCCCGGTATGTCCGGCTGATATCGTAGAATGGTTCGGAGCAAATCGGCTAACGAACAAACAGTGTAACTATCTTCCACTAAAATCCCGGTTAAGGGCTAAACTCCTTTGTCACTGCTGCGTCACGTATGAGTGTAGAACATATTTTGCAAGATGCCACACTGGTAAAGGTGACTTTATCAGTCTTTTGCGTGCTGCTGTGAGGGCGTCCATACAAGCTTGTAATGTTCAAAATAGCTAGGCAGGCGAAACTTAAGCTTTGGCTTCGATATTCGCTGTTTTTTCGGTTTCGATATTCGCTGTTTTTTCGGCTTTTGCTTCGACTAGGGTCCCGGACCCGAAGGGTTCCCCCATCCCTAATTGAAAATACCCTAGACGTAGCGACGTTGGCCGTTGCTCACTCTCTTCCGGCATCTCGAAAGTGTTCCTTGGATAACAGCAGACAAATTCATTGGCATAGTCCATTCCCTGAACCGAAATAGTCAGCTGCTTTTGCACTTCGATTATAGTTTAAGTGCAGTGTCACGCGGCAGAAAGCGGCACGCCAATAACGCTAAATTGTTGTTGCTGCGTCAGTTGGCTTTTCCCTGCACAGCTACGATAATCACGAGAAACTCCTGCATTAACTAGACGCGAAATCGGCTTCCTCGCGCATTCTTGTATGCGGAACTTCCTCGTGTATGCCTTAAACTGTCCCCGAAATTGCACTTTTTCGTGCGATTCATCGTGCGGAAAGGCGCATTGACTTTCGTCGGAAGGCAAATAACTGTTCTTGTACTGTAGCTTGTGTCAGCAATAACATTATCAAAAACAGTTAGTAAGAACATTTTTTGGACTGTATGCTTCCATGGAAAATCGCAGCCCCGACAAAGGCGGGGGACACTTGGTTCCAAAGTAAAACGTAAGCATACAAAAGCTCCGTCACATGTACATTTTTCACCCGAAAGTGTTCATTCAATTCCACTGTTGTTCACGATCACCGTCGTCGAATCGTAGCGTAGAATCCAGCAGAGAATAATGTAAACAGGACGTAATCGATCGTAAACAACGCTGCAAAAATATATCTGCCTCTTTCCCGCTAAAGGTGCGATTAACGCTCCTTAAGGAAGTTGTGACAAAAATAGTATAGTCAATAAGAGAATGATTAAAATGTTAAGCTTCCTCAACGACAGGTCGCAGTAAGCGGACGAAGGGCGATGTAATCCTTCGCTGGCTTTCTTGGTCGGTCTTTTTAGGAATCGGAATCGGTCCAAAAGCTCTTTTCCGCCGATTCCTGTCGACAACGTTCACAGACGCGAACTGCGCTATCCGTTGGCGCATTGGTCGAATAGAACGAGAACGCCAGCCGCCAGCGTACTCGCAAACGTTTTCGTGGTTATCTTCGTCGGTCTTTTTGGAACCGGAAACGGTCCAAGAGACTGATTCCACAGTTGCTACTGACAGTCTCTGACAGCTGCAAACTGCACTTGGTCATCACCTGGCATGACCAAAATATCCTCCAGAAGCTCTTATTCTTGTACCGAAATATTGATTGGTACCTTCGACGCTGCTTTATTTTGACTTGCATAAATAACTGCAAAATCTTATGCACTCAAGCACGTAGTTCTTGCATATATTCAGACACTTTCATTTCCGGCTTCCGTAGAAATTTTTAGACATCGGTTGTCTTCATACTGTCGCAGTTGTCCTCACGGAAAAGACCTATAGGCGGCAGCATGATAAACGTGGTGGACCCGAAAAGAGTATGTTTTCCATGCTCACCAACTTATAGTCTGCGCCAAAGCCAGCCGGAAGTGAGTAGTTTTTCCGTTACAATTTCTTAGTGTTATAATTTGTATATAGCTCTGTGTTTTGACGTTTATTAGTGTCTAGAGAATGTTTTTTTCTTCGTCGGTAATGGCTGTTCACCTGAACTCGAGTCGGCGTGTATCGTCATCATGAAATGCACGTGGAAATGACGTAGCACTTCCTGGGCTTTCTCGACATTCTCTGTGAAGAACGTCCGTCATCATAATATGAATAAAGATGAAAGGCTAAATATGCCATTTTTAACGTTATTTTTAACGTTTGATTTGAGGCCATTTTGACCCATTTTAGGGGTCCACCCCTCCTGATCCCGACCTCCACCCCCCCCCCCCTACCCTGAAATCCTGCCTACGGCGCTGCATCATATGTCGTTTCCGTAAAACGGTACGCGGAAAGCGGATTCGCGCAGACTACGCAAGGCAGTCAGAGTGCCAAAGCGCTGGCTACGGGACGAGCAAAGCTACGAAATTTGTAGCCTAAAATTATTTCTTTAAACGATTGTTGACTTTGAGACACAGTGAGTACAGTATTCTCCTAGCCTAGCTAGGAGCCCCCTTGGCCCCAACGCCCAGTTGGGTGACCTCTAGTGAGGCTGGCTCCCGCCATTGTGTCGTAAATAGGTACGAGCTTATGCCCTCAAAACAGAACTTATGCCCTCAAAACAAGCCTCTCCAATACGAATCTGGGAAAAGCGAGGTAACTTTCCGCCACATCAATTCGATCCGTACCAACAGTGTGTTTTGATGTTGGGTATCGTTCAGGAATTTGTGATGCTGACGCGGGGAAGGGGAGTAGGCGCACTGAGTTCACGGGAGTTTATGAGGGGTAAGGGCAGGTCTCGCTCCGCTCTTTGAACTGAGTACATGGGTGCCCTACGTAATAGGCTGTGAACGAGATCGATTTTGGCAGTATGCTTGGTGAACCAACCTCACATGCTATTTCGCTTGTTCGCTTACATGGTGTTTCTTTGCGGGAGTTTCCTTGTGCGTGCTTGCTGTGGATGTTCCTGTACGCAAAACGAGGATTTGAGTCTATGTAACTAAAAATTCTGTAACGGTACCATGCACTTGAGGTCGAAGCCGTGTGCAGTTTGAACTTGGAAGAAAACAGAAAACTTCAGCGTCACAACCAGAATGCACTTTGCCTAAATCGGAAGCGCGAGATGACTAACCTCAATTTGCGTGGTTGAACTACGAATCGTTTGCGTAAAGTTGTCCTAACGGTGAAAAACAAGCTTGGACTGAAAAGCGTCGAGTAGTGCTCAGTACTTCCGACGGAAAAAGTACGTTTTTTCGCCTTCGAAAGTGCTGGGTAATCGAGCATCATGCAATCTGACGCTACGAGGAACCACGCAAAATATGTCACTGAGGAAGTAAAGGAACACAAGGAAATTTGTCTCTGCTCGATAACTTTTATGTCTTGAAAAAATGGGCAACTGGGGACGGCCTTTGATAGCGATAATCTTCTAGGAAGAGATTTACGAAACAAATAGACAGTGATTCAGCAGTGGTCGACGTTTTGGCGCGGCATTTCGCGGACAAGAAGACCCGACAAAGAGTACGAAAACAGACACTGGATTGCACTCATTTTATCCTCATGACTGAAATAGGATGCAATACGGTAGCTGCAAGAACTCCCAGGGCTTCACAGAGGCAAGCTAAAGATAACTTCGGTTTTATGCAAACCTTTAAGCAGTACCCGTAGTACAATTAAAAAGGAAACAAAGTTGCTATTCGCATATCTCAACCAGAGAATGTAGAAGGGCCATACTGAGGAGTAAAGGGACTTTTTAAACCCGCATTTCTAGACCTTATTCCAGAGGCTTCCTATTTTTGGCCAGCGTTTAACGTGAGTCTTCTGCAAGCTGTGTATATGATTGCCACTGTTTTGACTTGCTTCGCATACAACAGCGCTATTTTTACACCAATGGAGCTTATGTGCAGTCGATATCGTCGCATAACGGGACTTGAACAAAATAACAAAAGTACGCTCGGCAATGGCGTCCGGCACTCGCTCCACTCATTTGGAAGCAACAGTCGAAAAGTTCTTCTTATTTTATTCATATAGAGCCCTGTTGCGAAGTGCCGCTTATCCTCAGTGCTTTTTAATGCATTAGGACCACGATCCTGTGGTTTCCAATTCCAAACTCCGGCTGCAACCATGAGCAACCGGGCCTTATGCCCGGCGGGCCGGGTTCGGGCCTACCCATGGCCCGGCCCGGTTGAAGGCCAGTCAACTTCATATTTTTCGCAATTTTTGTTGATCAACTTTCAACGTATTCTTTCACAGAAGCTCATATTTTCGTTTGCGGACCACACGAGGTCCTCTACTCGAGGCTAATAGAATTTTAAAACCTACCTTTAAAAAATAATAGGCAAAATCGGATCTCCGGAACAATACCAAAGGGGGTAGGTACCAAGGGAATTTTAGGTCCAGTCTTAAATGGGTAGGCCCATGGTTGTCCGGTTGTTGTTCAGTCATAATCCCGAATGAACACCGTATTTTAACATATTTTTGCATTTATATTTACCTTACGATAGCTTGCTGCTTCTGACGGTCAAAAATAGCGATTTACACCGTTCCAATTAAGAACGGTTCTTTCGGCCCCTGAGGTATACTCCGATTGAGAGGAAAATGATAAGCGCGTGTATGTAACATACACCGCTTGCCTAGAAAGGCTCACTGAGATCGTTGAAGGCCAAGAGCCTACTTGGCATCATCAAGTACTGATCTGAACGAAGCTTTGACTACTTCAACAGGATCTAGGTTACCCGTGCGAATAGGTCAGAGTACTTGAACCTATTTTTCAAAACATGAAACGATTCTTAAAACCCCGAAATCCGGAACTTGAAAGTTCAACAAAACCCTAACTCGACTGAATTCAGATGCAACCTAGCATATGAAACGAGCATCCATTGTGCCTGCAAATGTTTCTAGCCATTTAACGCAGAAGAGCTCCGCTTAACGCCTAACAAGCTGTCTTAAAGCCCTATGTTTCGCGTTAGTGTCTCATCTCATATGTGTTGCCTAATGCTACTAGTAATTGTCAGTGTAATCTTTGACGGATTTGACGTTATGGATTAGTTCTACGAATGTGCAAGCCACTCATTCTTCCTTAACACCTTGTGTCTTTGCGTTATGTTAGAAAGCTTAAGTTCTTAGAAAATGAGCATAGGTCCTGTAGGCTTGCTCGTTCTTGCAGTGATTATGCGACGACGACCTGTGCACGGCACTCTGTGGTTTTCGTTGACCTTTGTACTACGCTTTCGTCGTCTTTTCTCTGTTCCTTGTAAGATTTGCATGAGTTTTTAGAATATGATAATCCTTGCGCGGAGAGATCCGTTTCCATTGACAAAAATCGGGACATTCTCAGCCCAATCATGCATGGAGATATACTGGGACTTTTTTCCGTGGTTAAGTGGGCAGAAGGGCAGAAGCTGCTCATCAGGCAGCGCTGCAAATCCTGCGTACCTCGAATGGCCATAGCGGAATAGTGCGAATTCGTCATGTCTTGATGATCTTTTTGGGAAAGATCTATGGTTTCAATACGTAGCCTCGAAGGAAGCACATCGTTCTGATGCGTCAAAGCCGACCAAATTAGATGTAGTTGTTCTGAGGAAGTCCCAAGGGATTCAAGCGAATTGCTTCTGCATTTCCACGGAAAAACCGCATAATTGCGGGTAGTTCCTGCCTTTATGCCGACTACTTCTTCAGGAAAACCTTCCAAAACGCGTAGTACTCGATATCTTTTCCGGACGCCGGCGGCAGCGACAATCAAAGAGAAGAAATTGTGGATCGCACTGCTTGATTTGAACTGACATACATCTTTTATGGAGATGCTGATGTGTTTTCTACACGTCCTGACAAGACGCCAAAACGCTTCGAAGCCTGCGGGCAAAATTCGACAAATGTTTCGTTGCGCAACTCATAGCGCTTGATGAGGAGAGGTTCAGTAGTACGCCGAATGCTGAACTTCATAAACGTTGGCACCCTGCCCGAGCGTCAAAACATCCAAACACTGAACCTTCCGGAGTGTTTGTCATCAGCTTGTGCAAACTTGAAGAGTTATTCTTGCCCTCAGACCGTGTTTCCCCCACGCGATGCCTTCCCGATAGTCTTTGTTTGTGTTATCCGATGAGAGTTCAACGAAAATTAGCGCATTCCTAAGTACCCTTTCACAAAACACGTATTCATCTTCTTGAAAGCATAGCGGACAAAAGACAATACGTCCTTACAGATAATCCTTGCATTACCTAATGAACACCCCGAAGAATGCAAGATCTTGCTTGTGCGTTCGTTTGTAGTTGTGGCTACAACGTTCTTGAGTGCCGGCAAATTCCAAATACAGCGGCACGAAAGGCGTGTCGAGGACGTCACGACTGTCTAGCTAATTCAAAACCGCAATGTATCTACGTAGAAAAAGTATGCGGAAGTTTGCACTGTCGAAAGTATGCTTTAGGCGACTTTCTTAAAGTGCGGAGTTCAATTTTCATGCGCTTGTAACGCGGAAAATACGTTATGCACACCCAAAGCGTAGCTCGAAACTAAGATTTATTAATTTGTTGCATTAGTTCGGCGGGTTTTTACAAGATAGGGGTCTGCAGCCGCCGAGCCTTTTCTGCCTGCCGAGGCATGGACAATATATTGGCAACCGGCACCCGTCCCGCACTCCGTACCGTGTCATGGGGTGCGGTACGGTAGTACGGGCCGTGCTAGTGCTAAATAACCAGAAAGAGGCGTACCGTGCTCCGTACAGTCCGAGCCTACCCGTATCGTAAGCCGTACTGTCCTGCCCACCAGTACAGTTCTACGGTAGGGTACGACCGTTCCACTTGTTAGGCTGCTGACCTTTCGCATGGACAACACAGACTATCCAAGACTATTTTTTACGGTTTTGGTTCGGCCCATGACGTAATAGCCCGAGTAGCACTGCGTGCCAAGAGTTGAAATATTGCACGTACAATTTGAGAAAGAGGAATTTCCGTGACACTCAGATGAACGTAAAATTTTTTCATCTACAATTTCCATCCAAATTTTACGAGTGAATGAATTTTAAGGAAAAACACCATTAGCGGGTACGAAACAGATTTCAAGAGTCATATTGGTGCGGAAAAAAATGCAAAAAAATATATGTGGAATAGACAAAATAAGGCTTACGAAGTGCGTGACAGATCCTCAAACAGGAATAGGAAACGCACGTTGAGGACGCCAGAAACGCTTACTTTAAAGAACGACGTATCGGCGTATAGTGCGAACTGTACGAGGACAGTTCGCACCAATCGAAGGGACGCTTTAGGGAAAAGAACTCAAAAAACTTTCCTGCGTCGACGTCCAAACGACATCTGAGTTTAAACACCTGAAAGAACATGCCTCCCTAGACGGCAAAAGCTCGCTCCATGACGCATGTACGCTAAATGTGTTACGACAGAACGGTGCGTCTAAGCTACGTTCATGGCGAGGGCAGAGAGAGAGCATAATTTGTCAGGTTTCCGAAGATGAAATGAAACATGAGAAGTGCTTGAATATCATCGGGGCATCTTGAATAAACTCCGATACTTCCACTGCTGCGACTTGCGACTATAGACTCGTGTGAAAATATTCGAACGTTTATTGCAGAACAACTCATGGCTAAGATTAATCGCCTCGACTGACAGTTAACATAGAGGGCTTCGTTTTTTTAGAACCAAAAATTGCCGCTAATAGTGTTTACAATCCTGCAAAAGCTCGCCTGGTGCACAAACTGCTTCTTCCGACGTATCTTCTTTGTTTCCTCCAAGGCCACAAGTTCGCTGAACGTTGCGCACTTGGCACCGTCACGCATGCCCTCTTTCAGAAAAACACCAAGGAAGTACATGCTTTGTCTTCGCGCTTCGGCGCCGCCGCAATTAAATGGGGAAACCCACGGTTTCAACGCACACTCCACGTCTCCTGTTGTTTTCATTTCCTTTGTTCACTAATAGTGGGGAAGCGCCGTTCTTGGTAAAAAGTTTCTCGCCGAACATGAGCGTGGCGCAGACGTATGATTTATGCCACGACGGCGACGAAAGCTTTAAGTTTTTGTAGGGTAGCTTCCGCTCCGCACTTTTTTGTATTCCCGGTTGAAAGTATTTGCGCACGCACATAGGCATTAGCGCTAATGACGCCGAGTGCATTTTAAGGAGGGCTGGGTTAGAACTTTCGCTTATGCGCGAATGTGTTTTGCAATTGCCTAATCTCCGCCCTTCCCTGTCAAGTGTGTCGTCTTCCCTGGCCACTCCTCGCGCGAGTTTGTACTCAGCCTGTCGGGACAAGTGCAACGGTATAAATGCGCGGAAAAATATGTGCCAGCAAAGAAGAAGCGACTCGCCATCCGCTACCGTCTCCCGTCTTTTGAGCTTACGGTCACCGTAGAACTTTTTGACGTCTATCAGGAAATCGACCTTTTGAGCTTAAGTTCCCTAAACCCTTCTGACGTCCGTCAGGAAAGCCATGCCCGGCTCGTCATACGCCACCGTAGCCCTCTCCGTGTTCCTCAGCCTCTGGGCCTGCATCCAGGAAGCCGCGGCACTCACCTGCTACGAAACGGACGTAGAGGTAAAATTTGCGGACAACAGGGTACTAGTACGCCATGGAGGGGCAATTTTTTTCAGTTTCGTATGGGGCCAATCAAGTACCGGATGGGGGTGAGGTTATTTTTCTACTAAAAACCAGTTGAAATAAAAGTAAAAATACATTCTGAACAAACTTTTTTTAATGGAAATGCATTGCCCTCCATATCGTACTTAAAAACTTTGCCTTCCCCCTATCGAACTGCCACCCCGTAACGTATAAGTACCGATAACAGCAGCTAGCATGTTGGGAGCACAACAACAGGACGCATACGAGCGTGCTAGGTGAATGGTACGAACAACAAACCAATGGGTGGGTGTTTCGAGACTCTAAAGAGGAGTATTTTGTAAAGAAACATGTAGTAAAGGGATAACATCAGAATCGTATTTATGGATCGCGAATAGTGTAGGAAACGGGTTCCCCTTTAACGGAAATGCCCCCAGTATGTCACAGCAACGAACTGTACTAGGAATAAACCAAGGCTGGTTGAGGACTTTGTAGAGACCGCCTCAGAATTGCTGGTTACTTAGAAGGAAACGACTCGAGGGTACAAGCTCTAACTTATCCTGTTAGTCTCACACGATCTCATAAGCGTTTGTATGAACATTCGTATAGGGCCACCACGTCGTGAAGACGGACCCGAGTTGGAAGTACTGCGCATACTCGCCGAAAATCGTGCGCGGCGAGGGCCTCGTCGTGGACGCCGCCTTCGGCCTGGGCGAGGAGAACGACCTGCTCACGGGCTACGACTTCATGTTCTCCGTGAACGGACCCGGCTACCAGGTCGTCGACACTTGCATTCACGAGGTAAATCTACTTCTTTTTTTGTTGGTTGGGTCTTTTCGAAGCGATTTTTCCTGCTTACCTTAGCATAATTTTTCCCTTTTTCTGGGGTGTCTTCAGCCAAAATTATCTTCGTTCTTAGGCGATCGACCTGCGCGGCTGGTCGCCGAAGTTCTCGACGGTGGAGCACTCCTTCCGGTGCGTGTGCAACTACGACCTCTGCAACCACGACGCGCTCTTCGGCGGCGTCTTCTCGGAAGGCCAAAAGCCCAACTAGGCAGTCCGCGAGTGCGCGAACGTCAGTGTCGAAATGTACCATAAGCCACGTTTTGTATCCTAGCTTCTCGGTTAGCTGCGCCTCTTACCAGTTAGGCATGTAAGCGCCCATGCTGCTTTCAGTTAATTTGTACGATTCGTTCCGCCTCTGACGCAATAGCCCGAGTAGTACTGTGTGCCAAGGTCGAACTGTACATACAATTTGAGAACGAGTAAATGCGTGCAATTCTGAGTGTAAATAAAGCTCTTACCAATCACAATTTCCACAGCTTACGAGTGACCGAAAACGAATCCGAAAAACAATCCGCTAAACGGTATGAAAGAGATTTCGAGATCCATACAAGTACAGAAAAACCGAACATTTGTATAAAAATATACGGGTAAGTGCGTACGAAAGCGGTCCAAAGCGAGCTCAAGGGCACAAGTGTCCACCAGAAGCTAGTTCTGAAACGTGCGCAAAAAACGTATGTGATGTCCCTTTAAAAGTCAGCTGCACTCGGACCAGTCGCGGTTGAGTTTAAGTTCAGTTGACTAACGGACGACTCGCTGAATGAGTTTGGCCGTCCAAGAAGCATTGGTTTGACAATTCGGAAGCACTGAGATCATTTCGGGATAGACCTTTGGCAGTCGCAACTACTGATCTACCAAGCGTAGGCTGAGGTAGCCCGAAATGCGAGTCCGAAATTGCATCGTTTTGGGGAAACCATACGGTTTCACGAACGCAGTAGGCACAGGTAAGCGTTTTTTTTTCTAGTTCGTGCGTACGTGGAAATGCCTTGGAAAAGGTTAAATTATTTGATTAAACAAAACTCACTAATTGAACTTAATGGCCCCTCTGTGCTGTGCGCCGTGCTAACGCCCTTGGCCCTCCTGTAAGCTGTAGGGTACTACATGACTAAGGGGGAGGCTGTTCCGGCGTATGTGGGGGACCCAAAAAGTGCGGTCTAAGTTAAAATGTTTTAAATTTTTTCGGCCGGGTCTTCCAAAAAAAAAAAAGTTACCCCCGACCATCCTTAGTCTGCTAGTACCCCTTAACGACTTGCTGTGATCGCCGGCAAGAAAAAACTCGTCGCGGCAAGGCGCATCGTGGGTTATTTGAAGCTTTATTTTAGTTCGTTGAGGACGGAAACAGCGTTTGGCTAGGCTTTCTGCTTCAATAGCGTAGCTACTTTCGAAACTTCCTTAGTGCAAAATAGGCCGCTTTTCTGTTATATTTCATTTGTACGGAAGTGTCGCTTACGTGGCGAGTACGAATCGCATTTTAAGACAGCCTAACCGCACAAAAACATGCGCAGACGCATGCATCTTGACGTCGCCTTAGCGTGACAAAAGTGTTGTGCGGGGTTTGTTTCATTTTGTCACCTCCGAAATGCTGCATGCCAATGTACTCGAAGGCTAAACCTACAAGGTTAGTACAAAGCCACTCACGAAATCAGGGCACGCGTTCGCTATAAACTAGGAATTTCCATAGGTTGAATGTCCCGCTTTCGCTGATGGTCATTTGTACTCCGTGACGACTGCATAGCTTTCAGGGAATTACTCTAAACTAGAGCGACGTGTCCTGTGGCATGCGCTCGACATACAATGGGAGCATGCGTCTAGGATTATTAACGACGACAGATGTTCAGTAAAACATCGGATTGTCCTGCCGTATGGGGGGGGGCTTAGGTTATTATGGCAGGGGGAGAGAACGTAACATGAGGAGGCCAATAATTTATATATGGTGAGGGATTGGCCCCCCATACGGCAGTATGAACACTACTTTTCCTTAGAGGTTCTATATACGTCTCTGTAAAGAATGTCTACTTATAAAAAGTGCCCCCTCCATAAAAATTTTTGCCCTCCTCTTGTTATTTTGGCCCCTTTTAAATTCAATGTCCCGCATACGGCAGGATAACCAAACATCGAACTTCAACAGATCGATACTTTTGCTTTCAGGTTTGCTTGCAGATTGTCGTGCTATGAGCATGCATCCCGGGCAGTCAGAAGTACCAAACGATGCTGCATCCCGAATCATTCAATTTTTCACAATTAAAAAAACTGTCAATGGTTCAATCAAAACCCACAACGCACAAGTTTCACCAGTAAGGGGCTGTTCAGAAAATATGTGAACTTCACAAAACGATTTTTTGACCCCCCCCCCCC
>JNEY01001358.1:0-11464 GCA_020875895.1 Aphelenchus avenae
CCGTACCGTAGGCGTACCCGTACCGACCCCTCCCGTACCGTAGCCGTAACCGTATTTTACGGCTACGGCTACGGGTACGGCCCGTAATACGGTACGGGTGTCCATCTCTATCACGGAAGTCAGTCTGTCAGCAGTACGAATGCTACAGCAGAAGCTGTAGGACTCGTTAGGCTTGGTGTTTTATTCATTCCAACGTCAAACACAATTAAGTAGGTTTAAAGGCTAAGCTATTTAACAAGACCACTCAGCTTCGATATGTGCTCCGACGGCTACGATTCCACTACGGTTTGAGCCGGCTCCTAGAGGACGTGACGTCGGGTGCTTCCTCATTGATTGCTTCCATGTCCAGCGATTGACTAATCCGCAAGTCGGGCACTAAACGAGAACTAAAAGGCAATCGTATAGCACGCCGGCAGGAATATGGCACCACTCGACCAAACACGAACGACATTTTGCCTAGATTCTAAGGAGCGTCCAGAAACTCCGTGATGATCACGGGGCACTTTTTTGGACCCCCCTCCCTTTCCTGTGATCGGCCCGTGATAAGTCCTCTGACTCCCTCCCCCTCCCCCATTATATGACGGAACCAAAATAACCAAATACGGACGTTTGACCTTCCTCAAAGATGTATCGTGTAGCTAGGTAACAGCGACAAAATTTTGATTTCAAATAGTTGACGCTGCAGGCAATAAACGACGAATTCGGCGAAAAGTTAGCAAAAATAACTATTCTTTTCTGCAAATTAAAACTGGCGTCGCCATTTTACCTAGTGGTAATGATCACGTGATCATCGGGCTAGATGATGACGCTCGACCACCCCCTCACTCCCGTGATCATCACGGAGTTTCTGGACGCTCCCCTAGCATTACAACCAGCAAGGACCAGCTGACCCGAGGACGCGGTAGGGGATATGTAGGAGGCGCAAGACACCTTACAACGGCTTGGTTACCTAGCGGTTACTCGTCGTCACCGCGCCGCTCGGTGAACCAGATCTCTGTTCTCATACGCTGAACTAAATGGGCTGTTTTTGTCTTTGTGGACGTTCACGTTAGGCTTGATTCGGCTTTGGGACACGGCTTCGAACGTGCCGACAGATGTTTCTCAACTGGGCATTCAGGGTCTTCAAAGGAGGTGCTTGAATAGGCATTTGCACTCGCATTTTAACGGTGAAGTGGGTATTTCCTTAGAGGCGAAGGGTTCGCCAACAACTGACCTAACGATTCCTAGTGTCGGTGCTATTTTCTCCGATGCATGTGCACCTGCAGTGTTACCGGAGGAAAATGGAGGTCTTCGGTCGATACTGCACTGCTTAAAAGTTTTGTAGCTTTCCACGTGACGAACAGAACACCTTCAGGTTTCGTGTGCGGATGTATTAGAGACCGGTGCGACACACCCCGAGTCGAGATGCCGAGCCGAGCTACCCCATCCCGAGCCGAGGAGCCGCGCAGAGGTACACCCTCACGAGCAAAAGTGCCGAGCCGAGCCGATTTGTCGGCCGATATCTCGGCCCAAAAAAAACCGAGAAAATTGGGAAATATGCGGGAAAAAGGTAAAAATCTCCGAAAAAAGCTTAATAGCCATATAACGCTGAAATGAAGTGTACGTGTTGACCAGCGAAGCATATATGAAGGCATACATTGATATGATGTGCATTATTCGAAGAGAAATTCGCGCGAGAATGCGAATTTTTGATTAAAAATTCGAAGGGAATCTCGAAAAACGGGCTTCTGTGGACCCAAAAAGCTGCGAAAACGGTAAAACTCGGGCTTTTATCGCCCGAGGTGTCGGCACCCCGAGGGACGCTCTCCCGAGCCGAGCCGAGGAGCCGAGGTGACCCCTGCCGAGATAACCGAGAAGGCCGAGACCTCGTCTCGGCCGCCGATCCCTAAGGTGTACCCCGGAGGCGAGCGATCGCCGAACTGTCGGCTAACGTCGGCGCCTTGAAACCACCACATCCTTTTTTGACTAGTAGTGCGATCCATGCCAAGTTTATCAGCAACGAATGTGAAACCCAAACTCATCATTGGGTACTACATGTCCACACGTCTGTTTCCTTTCGACAGTCGCTGTGGCACAAGGCCGAACCCGCTGTTACCTGGAACTTTGTCGGCTCGTCCATATCGGCGTCTGTCCATGCCCTCGCGGATGGCGCTCTCGACAGAAGCAGAGTTGACTAGCCTAAAAGACTTATCATTCGATCCAGTGCAATCACACTTCATCCTTTTATGCCCTTATTCGCTTGCAAGATCCCACAAAGCGCCGTTTGGAGCCATACAGGGCAAAAAGGTAGGGGTCGGCACTCGGTACCGACCTGACCCCCTCCCCCCCGGCCCGACCCGACTAAATTCCGGTCGACACTGCCAGACCCGACACTGCCAGTCGGGTCGGGTCGGCCGCCTAAGTCGGGTCGGGTGCCGAGCACTATCGTACAAGTGCCATCTATCAGGGCTAGCTGGACTTTAGAACCGGTTATCGGCCATTATTTCGGAATCGGAATCAGTTCAGCGATATCAACTGGTAACTAACTCTATGGACAGTATTAACGTGTGTTAAAAGTTTTCACAGTTAAACTAGCCGGAAAACTTAAGAATTACAATCGGCATCGAATATCAATCATGTTTCAATCCGAGCTGGAGGGTCTGAAACAGTTTTAAAGAGTTTTTGTGGAAACGGGATCAGTATCGGATTTCGGGCTTTAAAAAATCGGAATCGATTCTAAATTTTAAACTCGGAGCGATCCGGCCCCGCACCAGAAGGGCGCCCTGTCCCTGGCACCTACCTTAACGTACCTCCGATTGAGTTGCTCCCTGAGGTTCGCCACCCACATCGAATTCGACTTCGCGCTGCCATTCGACTGCTGACTCGCCAGGCTTCCTCGACGCGACGGCATCGCCGACGCGGTCGGATGCGGCACCATGCGGACGAACTTCTCCTCCGCCTCGGGCATGCTCATCGCGGCGGAGCCCTGCAGGCGGTAGTTCGGCACGTCGATAGAATTTTCGGCATAGAGCGGCTGGTAGGCGTCGTTGAAGCGGTCCCGGACCTGCTTCGGGATCTGACCGTGGCAGTCATCCGCGAGCATCATCGCAATCTAAGGAGAATTGCGTCGAAAGCTCGTTGATGCCGTCGTTCTTACTTTGATATTTCGATCCAGGACGAAGTTGCACTCGAAGTCGTCGTCGTCCTCACCTAAAGAGAACTGTTTGGCCTGATTACTAACACAATGTTCACGTCTTCATCGGTCAAAATTTTCGTGTTTCTTTTGCACCCATTTAGAGATTGCTTCTTGGGTTACTTAGCACCAGAGAGGTTTCCGTAAAACTGATCAAAAGGCAGGACTCGTATCGATAAGCTTCTAGTTGAACGCATGCGGCGTGTCTGCTGTGAGCATGCAACATGCATCCAAGGATGCTAAGCGCTACCGCATGCAGAAGACGTATGAAAGAACGTGCATGCGGGGCCATGCGTAGGACGATGCACGTCATTCATCGTGGAACCCCAGGCCAGTCGAGACTGATAAGTGTGCATTAATGCAAGAGGAATGGCTCAGAGCAAACATTAGTCGCCCTTGCTACCGGCTAGAAACAACGAGCTGTTGCTTCCCTTCCTTTTGAGCCACACATGGAACAAGAACATTGCATGTCCCGCCATTCAGCCAAGTTGGCCGCCGCCAGGGCAATGTTTCTCCATCTTTGTGGTGTTGGACGACGACGCCCTGGCTGTGGGAAGAGGTATTGAGCAAAAAGTACTCAATGACACATTTCCTGGAGGAGTGCCAGGGAAAATGTAAAATTCATCAGTGAGACCACGGCTTACCCAGCGGGTTCAGCAACGCTTCGGCGACCTTGAGCCATCCCATGTAGAAGACAAACTGCAGCAGCGTCATGAAAGGCACATAGAGATCGACCTACATCAACAACGGTAAGCGATGATCTCTCTCGCGACGGCTTACAATTCCCTGATCGTCCGCGGTGCGGTTGTGGACGTATTGGCGCGAAATAAGGCACAGAAGGAAGTAGACCCGGACGGAAACGAACACCACTTGCGGGTAGGCGAGCGGCACGGGGACCTAAAGATTAGATTATAAAGAATGTTAGATAATTCAGTTCATTCAGCTTAATTTATTTGAATACTAAAGAATTTTTTTAAATAAAATAAATTTTGAAAAAAATTAATTCCACACATTCTTACCCAGTCGTATTTGCACAGCGCCTCTAGTTGCAATCGGAACTTGTTCGCCTCGACGACCATATTGACGAGCATCACGTCGGCCGCTATGCGTCCCTTTTCGCGCATCTCGTAGCACAGCTGGCAGGCCCAGTTCATCGGGACCCAGTACTTGCCGAACTGCCCGTCGGTCTCGTCCATCAGCTGCTTCTCGTGGGGCTCCAGGTAGCCTAAAACATACGCGTATTACGGGCATTAAACCTTTGAAAAGCTTAGAAGAAACTAGCGAATAGTGACAGTTTGAGACAAACTGAAAAAAATTATGAAGTTAGCTAAATTTAATTATAAGTAAATTTATTAGTATTGCATTTTTTGGTTAAAAGTTCTAGCCTACTGAGGCGGGAACGACAAATTATTGTTGACAAAGCATTAAGCTACATTCTCAGCTAAGTCCTTCTTATATGGCTCAGTGTTGGATGGCTTACCACCTTCCACCAGCGCTTCTAAATTGGGAAACCGCTTTCGGACGCGAACGCTGACGTCGCGGAAAACGAGCACTTGGGTGAGACAGAAGTATCGCAAGATGTTTCTTCGAACGGTCGTTGTTTCTTCATCGTTCCCGCGGATGAGACTGCAGACGAACAGGGCAATGCTAAATGATGGTTTTTAGCTAATGAGCAGGGATGTAGGATTAAGGAGGTCGTAGCTAACTTCTTAGACATTTGCCGGACTATTCAAAGTCTACAAGCCTTACTTGTCGATAAACGCGATATTGCTGAAGATGTTCTTCCACCGGTCGAACACGATGGTGACGAAGAAACCGAGTAGGAATGTCAGCGGCAGGTAGTCCATGGTGTGGTAGACATACTTCACAACTGACTCGAAGTACCTATACAGCGAACTTCATGACGTATGCTATCAAGGTGCCGCTCGGGCCGGCCCATTCCGAACTCTGCACGGCAACCATGGACGGCGGACTGATATTCGGGCTCCGGCTTCCCACATTTTATCCGGTAGTCCAAATAACGTAGGCAGACAATAGTTGCCCTTCGCGTCGGTAATCGCGGCCGGTCAATCACTTATCAGCAAACACGTAAACTCCAGTAACGCTAGCCTATACTGCTGGGACACTATCCTTCTACAAACAAAAATTGTATTCCTTCCCGTATCTTTCAGAAAAGACCCATTAAAGGTTTCCGTTTCGTTCTGGGCAACAGTTTCAAGACGGCGGATGATGTATGGTTGTGTGCCGCTTATTTTCGCAGTTCAGTCAAGACCAATATGCGACGGTATGGAAAGGAAAGAGGCATGCACGCAATTCTTGCTCGAAGCATTCGGCCTTTTGGCTGTTGGCGTTCGTCTTTTAACAAGCGCAAAACACGGCTGGACTGATGTTTTTGAGGATCGGACTTTCATGGGCAATGTTTTTCAGAGGACCGGGACTGGGGGCACACAGAGCCCTGGCGCAAAAGCGTGCTCATAATGCGTTTTGAAAACCCTTCACATTCTGTTCTCAAATGAACCGTTCTCTCCGTTCCCGTTCCCGTGCAGCCCTTCCGCATCCTTCGTCAGTATTTCACAAGAAGCTCTTACTCTTTGTTCTCGCCAGCGAGCATGTAGCGATAGATGACGAAGACGGCGTAGTACATGAGCACCCAGACCCAGAACTCGATGAAGACCGACTTCCAGACGGAGCCCTTCCAGCGGAATATGATCCGAATGAAGCTCCAGGACCGGCTCGAGCTGATGTCGAAGCTGTACGGCACGGTCATCCGCGACGACGGGTCACCTAGTGGCGAGTAACGTATGTCTTTGGGAACGAAGGACATTGTTTTGCACGCAAAATTGCCACGCGCTCCAGCGAGATAGAAGGCGGAAGGTTATAGTTAAGCAAACACTTGACTGCTGAGTCAGAAACAGTGGGCATTTCAAGCACTCGAGCGTCGAGTGTTCGAAGCTTTAAGCCGAAACATGTTCGGGTTCACTAGGGAAGTATGTTGTCGCATAATCCCTGGCCAAAATGTGGGTGTAGCTTGCTCTTTGGCAGAATATGTGAAGACGATCCCTCCAACCTCAAGGAACCTTGACCTTATGTAAACCTAAGCCGAACTAAGCGCAAACATGCCGGTGCAAGGCGCTAAGCCCGCGGTACAGTCAAACTGAGGTTTCGCGGGTTTACCTTGAACAGACACCTAAAAACGTACCATGATAACAACTTGCTTATCTTGAGCAGGGCCCGGGACTGCATTTTTTGAGGACTGAAGCCGAGAGAAAACACTAAGACTTTTGGTATCGAGACCGAGTCCTGAGGTTACGGTCAAGTCATGGTGAAAGTTGGTGAAAGGATCGGTGAACGTCACAATCTCAGTCGTGTCCGAGAGTGCTGTTTGTTCGAACGTACACCCGCATAAGACGCGACGAACACGCTAATGGACTATTCTGAGAAACACCCAGAAAGTTTAATCCGCTTGCGAGCCAAAAAGATGCTATTCACACGTGATTTTTTGGCAATCGAGACCAAGCTCGAGACTGAGTCTACTAAGACTAAGTCACCGAAACTCTTGCTGGAAAGCCCATTCACTATGTCTTACCAAGCAGAGCATGTACCGAATCCACAACGACGTTGTCATGCTGCCATGTCCCCAGCACAAGACTTACAAGAAGGATAATGAATGAAACAAACAATCGATGTGTTCGCAGCTAGCACGATGCTACACGCTACCGAGTCGGGGGAAAAATGCGCTTCAGGTGTGTAAACATAGTGATGATTCAAGCTTGTTGAGCATTTCAAGTGGTTTCAGAATTTCGTCTCTTCAATCCACCTTTAGTCGAGTAAACTGTGCGCTCACTACCGCGACTACAACCAGCCTACCAATCACTATATTCTAAAGCGCTGGCGTCAACGACCGAACGTTTCGTACTTACGTTATGTCGTGGCGGAGCGTTAGAAGCCTTCTCGGGTAATGTAGCAAGGTAGAATTTTCATAAAATTCATTGGGCCTGTGTGGACAATTGGATAACAAAGACGATGCGTGCAGCATGACACTCGGCGAGCACGCATGCGTGCAGTCAAGCGTGCTGAGCGCTGCAAGCGGGCAATTACAGAATTCCACGGTGATTCTGCAGAGGGAATTTTTTCGAAATTTGAGGGAATTTGGTCCGACGCAGGGAACATTAATAAATCTTGCACTTTTGGCGTATGCTGCCGGAAGAATCATGAGCACATTTAGGTACGCCTACGCATGCCTGGTCGTGTGCAAACGCGGTCACTTGTGGCAGAGGATGCCGTTGAGTACAGACCCAGCAGGCGGGTGTACTTACCTACACCGCGTCGGCGCTAGCGGCGCTGCCTAAGCGAAGCAAAGGCAACATCAGTAGAATTCGATACTGGTACGCAACGATTCCGCCAAGGACAATTCAGTCCCCAGAAAGTTCCGTCCCCGTGAAACGCAAAAATTTCTCCCATTGCCTGGTTATCTACCGCGAAACCACCACCTCCCGCAATTTTTACCGACCTCTAACTTCGGGCGAACCAGTCCGCAAATTAAATGCAATCCACAAGTTCCCGGTCCCTCAAGCTCTAGAGCTTAGTCCCTAGAACACAAGAGCTTGCTCCCTTTGTCTAAGCTTAAGCTTTTCTGGTTAGGCTTAGGCACGCATCCCAAAAACCAATATTTTCAACGGAACTGTCCCGGGGACAGAGATGTCGGACAGCCGTCTGGACACATTAATTCGACCGAAAACCGAAACGACCGAAGTGCGTTCTTTGTGGCGGCAGTAGATTACTATGACAACGTCAAGTGCCAGCCACGTGTCACGTATTTTCGTACTCCCACCTACGGCCAAACGACTAATATCAAGGAAGGCAGCCAACAATAGACTAGTAGTCGGGCGCACGAGAACACATTAAGCGGTCGATTAAGGGCGAGTCGCATCGTAATGAGAAGTCATGTTACCGTTGTACGACGGGCTCTGAATATACTTTCTTCGATATAGAGTGTCATATGTCTTAGAGACCCCATTTTCCAGAACGATCGAAATTTCCGGTCAAGCTAAAAGTGCTACACGCAGGTTGGGTGCCTGTGGTGTCAGAATTTTTCCTGTTTTTTACATTTAACTCGCAAATTGTCATAACTATGCGATAACGTCTCATACGTCTAGGTGGAACATCTGAGGGCATAAATTCGATACTTTTTTCGGAACGTGGAGGGATCGCAATTAGGGAGGACGCGTTATCAGGATAAATACGGCCGTTATAAGCTGTAAAATTCCGTCAATCGCACAGTCTTCGGAATCATTCGACGCTAAGGTTCACTAGAATAACGCATCAAAGCGCGTAATGACGCGAGAAGCGCACAGAGGGCGGGTTAACTCCTTCTGGAGAGCAACGAACGCTAGCAATTGCGCTGTCGTCGACCTGGGATACCCTGGTTTGCAAACGTGTGAAAGCGCGTCTTGTTTGGAGGGCAGTAAGTAGTCTTTCCCGGCGTCGAAATACGACACCTTCGGGTGGCGTCGGTCGGGGCCAATCGACGTACATCGCAACTCAAATAATGCGAGAAAAAGAGGGTTGAAACGCCGCGGCTTGAACTTGCACTCCACTCCACCGATAGTGCAGCGCTGCGAACACTTGACAAATTGACAAAGATCAAATCCTAGCTCAGAGCGGAAGACTTATGTCAGAAGCCAAGCTACATTGCAGGACTGAGCAACTTTTCATGGGAACCAGGACCAGGATTAGAACCGGGACGGATCTCATTTTTCTCGATACGACTCGGGCAAAATCCCGATCCCCATCGAAAGTCTTCGACAGCTTGTCGCAATCAAGAAAGCACGCATGTGCGAACGAATCGTCCCAGTCGCTATGCGGAAGTTGATGGGCAGTGAAACCTCTGGCCGAGTTTTTCCGTGAGCCATCAAGGTTAACGAACTGCGAAAAGCCAAATCTAAACGAAGTTAGTATCCAAGAAGAAGAAGTTCTTCGGTGCAAAACTTTCGTGGAATTTCTTGCAAGTAAGAAACAATTAGACGATCCTTCACACGCAATCAGTCTAGCCGGATTCCGTAGAAACGGAAAAGAACGTCTCGTAAAGGAGGCCTGAATCACGTCTGACCTTTAGACGCCGAAATGGACCGAACATGAACGCCTTACATGCATCAACTCCGGAAGTCCGACCACTCAGACTTGGGCTTGCGTACTTATACGAAGCTCTAGTCATGCGTAAAAGGGCATGTATTACTTGGCCTTTCCAGCCCGTTTTCGAGGAATCACCCTTACCGTGAACAAAAAGTTAAAAGAGACTAAGTTTTTTTGATTTTATAGCAGTTTGAAAAGCGTTTGACCCTGGTCAATCAAGTGCCTCGTGGCGAAAATTTTCAAGCAAAAACCTCTCCGGAACAGAGCTAAACGACCATTCAAGGTAGCCATTCAATCGCTCTTCGTTTCGTGAGAAATGCATGACGGAATATGCAATGACCACCAATGTGGGAGCGGCCATAAAACAAACGAATGCACGAATGAACCGAAGAACGGAGAGAGTGAGGCGCTAGCCTAACAAGAAACAGAGACAGAGATGGGCACCTCGCAGATCCCAATTCCGACGACAGCAGAAAAAGAATTTCCGGTCCAAAAATGCGTAATTCGGTGCCGCGTTTAAGCTTACCAGTTACGGAACTGGCTCAGATGCATACCGTATCCATACAACCCTAATTGGCTCTCGGGTCCGTAAGATTTTTTGTGAGCAACCCGCTCGAGTTTGGTATCAGTGGATAGCCCATGAAAAGTTAAGGAACAAGTTTATAATTTTTTTTGCTGAAACCCCCTCTGACCCCTAAAAAGAGGGGTCGACCCCCCAAAATGGTGATTTTTCGAGGTCGCATTGAAATATCGTGTCATACCTCAAATGAAAGCCCTTGAAGAGCTGACTGCAAAACATTCTTCGTTTTGATCCGAAGACCCCCTCTGACCCCTAAAAAAGGGGTCGACCCCCCAAAATGGTGATTTTTCGAGGTCGCATTGAAATATCGTGTCATACTCAAATGAAAGCCTTGAAGAGCTGATTGCAAAACATTCTTCGTTTTGATCCGAAGACCCCCTCTGACCCCTAAAAAAGGGGTCGACCCCCCAAAATGGTGATTTTTCGAGGTCGCATTGAAATATCGTGTCATACCTCAAATGAAAGCCCTTGAAGAGCTGATTGCAAAACATTCTTCGTTTTGGTCCGAAGACCCCCTCTGACCCCTAAAAAAGGGGTCGACCCCCCAAAATGGTGATTTTTCGAGGTTGCATTGAAATCTCGTGTCATACCTCAAATGAAAGCCCTTGAAGAGATGATTGCAAAACATTCTTCGTTATGGTCCGAGACCCCCTTTGACCCCCTAAAAAGGAGGTCGACCTCCAAAAGGGCGATTTTTCGAGGTCATGCTGGAACGTTGAGCCGTACCTCCAATGAAAGCCCTTGATGAGCTGATTACGAATCATTTTTCATTTTTGTCCCAAGACCCCCTCTGACCTCCCTAAAAAAGGGGCCGACCCCCAAAATGGCAATTTTTCGCGGTCATGATGGGACTTTCAATCGCACCTCAAATTAAAGCCCTTGAAGAGCTGATTGCATTGTTTTTTCTCAAGTCCTCCCCCCACTAAATGGTCTTTGTTCGAGGTCACGTTAGAATATCACATCGTACCTTTATGAAAGTATTTGCCGATCCGATAACGAATCATTCTTCTTTTTGGGTCGCTAGAAGTGTCACCACCAGTCTTGCCGAAGAAGGATAAATGTGTACCATGCGTGGTTCCTCACGACAAGCGAACACTTCCTAGACGCGCGGCGCGCGAAGCGCGCCAAGCGACTAGTTTTCCCTATTTGTGCGGCCGGCCAGTGTGTTTTTTGGAAGCCCCGGAGGGTCTATGGGGGGGGGTCTAATAGAACGGGCCGCACAACCAGGGAAATACGGTATGTTTAAATGAATTCCAAAAATAAGGGTGTTCGATTCTAGGTCTGGAAGCATAAGAAACTACTAAAATGCATGCCTCGAAAGCACAGAATTTTGACAATTCCCGATTTCAAGCATCCGCTTATATTCGATGCTCATTCCTTCCCAGCAGTGTCCGAGGTAATGGTAATGGTAATGGTGGTAATGGTAATGGCCAGAAATGGGCTCAGTGGGTAATGGTAATGGTGGGTAATGGTAATGGCACCAAAATCGGCTAGTGGGTAATGTAATGGTAATGGTAATGGCAAATAGTGAATTTGCCATTACCAAATAAGCACTAGATAAAATGCCCGCCGCAGGCGAC
>JNEY01001363.1:0-13907 GCA_020875895.1 Aphelenchus avenae
ATTCAAACATTCAAAAATGGCCTGAATTTGGCCTAGACTGGAGACGGGCCGGCCTGTGCTGGGCCTGAGTTTAGGCCCGGGTCATGCCCGGGCCGGCCATTCCGAACCCTTATAGGGACCCGAGAAACGTGAAAACCTTGCATCGGTACTGGCTGACGCAAACCCATAGTGTACTCCCTACCGTACTGACTTCCCACCTAACCGCTTAACCTATGTGCTATCAAACTTACCTTTAGTATCTCAAGCATTCCGCCGGGTTCCGAAAACGCAGTGGAATCGAATCGGACTTGCTCCACGAATCGAACTTTAGCAGCGATCGATAGAACCTCGTCGTGAAATTCCTTTGTAGTAAACACGGAGCCGGAATAGCTCGTCCTGTAAATATGGAAGCATCCGCAGGAAATATGACTGAAGAGCTTGGGATTGTACACGCGAGCCACTGCACGAGTGAGCGTAATGCCGTCGGGACGCCAGCAATCGTCCGGGTAGCTCATCTCCCATTCACTGGACAGCACGAGACTTCTGGAACCAAAAGTCACTTCAAATCGGGCACACGAGGACAAATGTTCTGCATTAGGTTTTTCGTGGCGAGCAGTTGCAGCATTGGCAGCGAGCATTCCGAACGACTGTCCCGAGAAGTGGTACGATAGGCTCTGAGCTCGGCCACTGCTGTATTACTTGCGACCGACGCAAGCGCACCAAAAATTTTAGGCAAATCTAATACAAGTCTGCGTTAGCGGCCAATCGGCGAGCCAGCTTACCTAGCGCTAAGATCTGAATTCCAGATTGTGTATTTCATTAAATTTTATGGGCCCTTTTATTTCGGAGTCTAAACTGGAAACCTGCCCAAATTACGATCCGTTTTTCCCTTGGATCGTAGCAGGAATAGGAAATAAACCAAAGAGAACAAGGAACGGAGACCAAAACATAGAACACTCCAACCCTTTCCATGTGTGTAGCCGTTTCCTGTATTTTTATTTCCGGAAAGAAAAGGAAACAAAATTTGCTCCTGGAAAAATGAAACATCCATTGGTTCCCCATCCTTTTTCATCACCTGAATGAAATGTGACGCTGGGGAATAGCAGTCCACTTGCCTATGTAGTTCACCTATCAAGTGTAACAAACAAACGTACTCATCTCCGACGAACGTCAGCCGTATCTCGGAAACAAATCGAAGACAAGCGGAATCCAAGCGAACGTCCACCAACCGGCGGAATCGACGACATACAAGCTGACTGCTTTCAAGTGACCATCGATTCAAGTAGGTGAACGCGGCGGTAATGTCATCATCGGAAAGCTTCATGTCCTCAAGTAGCCAGATGTTTAGCCGCACATACTTCATGAAAACGCGGGCAAGTCGGTTAGGTATGTTAAGTACAAAGTACATCAATTCATAAATAGCTTCCAGATCGACAATTCTCTTCGCCAACCACTGGAACAAATGTTCGACAACAAGATGAAAGCGACGTCTTGCAAGTTCACTTTACGGCGCAACGCAAGGTCGACCTGCGAACAGCTGTCCTATTGCCGCAGCCGAGCCACAGCTAGCTGTGTGACCCTTAGCGTCAGACCTTTTGAGCAATTTGGACTGTTGTGTCTCAACCGTCGTGGAGCGCGTCAATAGGTTGATAGGCTGACGGGCATAAAAAGGTTTATTTCGAGGTTAATTTCCGCTTTACGTAGTAGCTATCCTAACGTTCCTATTTACAACATTATTACAACAAAGTAAAAAATGTTCGCAAATAGTGACGCTTTCGTCATCGAACAAACACCTCCATAAAATCTTGCTATTATGAGGGATTAGGATAGCCATAAAAATACAATCGGCTACCACTACGAATTCGGGGAATTGCTGCGATTGACCTACGAATTTTCAAAACTGGAGCACGGCTTTGTTAGGCAGCTCCAAATTCCTGGTAAAGACACTACGAATATACTTGCGGAAATTCCCTTTAACATTGCAGGTAAGTTTTATTTCGAATTGCAATTAAGACAAGGGGCAAATATTGAACAAACGTTGTTTGAACCGTCAAAAAGCAGGATCGAACTCGGTCACCTTGGGCCTAGCAACCGTGACTCCGTTCTTGGACACGAGGATCTCGATGCTCAAAGCCGGCACTTTGAAGTAGGCGAGCGTCGTGCCATTCATGACGATGTACATTGTATGAAAGTCGCCGTACCGTTCGAGCACTTCGTCCAAGATATTTTTGCCTTAGCTGTGCGCAAGGTAGACGAAGAAACGCTCAGCGAGGCGTCCTTGCTCGCAAGCCTAAAAGCACGTTTGATGGCCCGTAATTTTATGGGACGTAGCCTCCCCCGTGAGAAGCAGAAGTAATCAGAAACCCATGATATCATTTCCTTATCACGGTGACCTCTACTTCTTGGTGAACCCTTCTTGTAGCGACACAAACTAGGTAGCTAAAACTAGAAACCGTAGTTTGTACCAAAAATAAAAAAAACACGTTTTCGAGCATCAGATGCCTGATCTTTAAAAAAATAAGTAAAAAAACATATTTGACGAAGCCAAAGGGGTGTCACCACTTTTTAGAGGGACCGTTTGCTTGGGATCACCGAAAAGCGGTACCTGTATTGTGCGTTGCACCGCTGCCATCGGGTTGCCGGAAAAGCACACTTCAATGCGGCGCTTATCACGGCTAGAATCATGGAGCGCGGACTTGTTGCTCTCCACGAATTCCACGATTCCGTTGGGACTTATTAGGCTCTCGGTCTGCGACGCATCGACCACGTCAATTTCGGTGATCCCTCTGGCTCTGCAGGCGTGAAGGAAGTAGTCGTCAACGTGCGAAGATCGAAGGTTGCAGCTGAACGAGACTTAGAGTGATCACAGCATGTTGTACTGATCGATGGGACCGAGCTTCGACTTCGGAAATTTTCAAGGCGCTACCGAAGTTCGGGTAGCGTCGCCAACCGGTGGAAAAGAACTGACCGATACTTACATGAGGCAAAAATCGAGCGAAACCAATAGAATTAGCATGGGATTTTTTTCAGTGCGTTAATGACAGCATGCCGAAGCGGATTAAAATTTACCCTGAGCACGCGAAAAGCAGGGGTCTAAGACGGAATATGTCTCAAGAGGCGCATAGGACTTCTGTCTCCACGTTAAGCACGCATCCCTACCTTTGGACCTTGAGCCGCTGCACCCGTTCGAAGCTGAGTACCAACTCGTGGAAGATGGTCGGATCTTCGTAGACTGCAAAATCGAGCTTGGACAGGTAGAGCGTGCGCACGCGTGTGCTTCCAACGATGTGCGGCAGCGTCCTGCAGAACCGCAACGTCACCTTCGTCGCCGTTTCTTCCGACTGATGGACGCGATCGAACGTACGCTTGCTTCCGATTTGCGTAGGTGACGGAGCAGAAGTAATGTGGAACTCGTCCACCAATGCAAGTCGAAGAACACCATTATCCGTACTGTCGACCTTCAGCGGCTTGCAATTGTCTGAGCCTAATATTTGGGGCTTTTTCGCGGCTTAGGATATCCTGGGCGCACGCTTCGCTTAGCACGACTATCAATATGTCAGGGTCTGACTGGGATCCATGAATAATGACGCCCGGCCATGGTCTGCTACCTATAACTAGGGTTGAGGACTAGGAGGAGTTCAGGCATCAGGTCAGGCCAAAATTTTCAGGGCATGCCCTGCAGGTCAGGGCGAAAAATACTCGATGCATCAGGTCAGGACATCAGAAAGAAAAACCCGACCGGACATGCAGGTCAGGTCAGGGTAGCCGTGACCTGACCCTACCTAAACGGGAAATTAAATTGAAGTACCCTTAAGAACGACTTTTCCACCGCCCTGCGCGTAGTCCACATGACGAATGCGTCGATACTGAGAGAAAACCGTAGAGCTCAGCTGACGATGAACTGCGTAGTGACAACCGCGAGATGTGACGGAAAAGGTGTCCCATTCGTAACGGTCGAGGCACGCCAATACATCCTCGCGTGGAAGGCGAGTGGTCTACAAGAAGGGTACTTGTTACTGGGATAAACTTATGGCAAAGACTTACACAAAAGGACATAACGGAAGCCCTTTCCGAATGCGTCAGAAAAAGTTTCGCCGCTGCTGGGGTTACGGGTTCTAAGTTAGGTTAAATACTGCCAAAGCCCGGAAAACACGTGAATGAGCGGTCGCAGAACGGTAACTTAAAGGGAGCGTCCAAGAGTGGCCAGAAGGCGTAGTGCGATCCACGCTGGGTCGATGGTCAAAGTTGGATTCAGGTCTGCCATCACTAATCGGAATCGAGTTCGGTCCAGAAAATGAATAGCTATAAAACGTGTTTTTGCGGGAACAACATGATGAACGCATACGAGGCTCTTCTGGAGAGCTGACTTCGGCTCGGCTGTATTACCGTACAGCTGAGCCGAACTGCACCGTACTGAGCATTAAGGAAATTGCTGCACAGTGTAGAATGGGCGTTAGAACCGCGTAAAGGACTAACCGTGATTGCGTTATCATATAAGAGCATCCAGAAAGTACGACGTTCTGAATTAGCACTTTGTCAGCATTCATCAGCATTGGCCTGGCCATCTCTCCCCCTTGTCAGCATGGCAAAAAATGCTTTAGAACTTAAACATTTCGGTTTTCTGTTTCAATTGCTGTTTCCAGTTCTTAGGTTTCGAAGGGAAATTAATTTTCGGTTACCCAACGCTAGGCCTCGCCAGATGCTTCTTTTCACTAATAGTCTAAAAAATTCGCAAATTGGTTGGCATCGCTTGTCGCAGGCACATTTTGAGCAAAACTATATACTGACTTCAGCAATGCCCTGACCCGCCTCCCTTGTCAGCTTTTGTCGGCATGCATTGCCATGACCTAAATCCCTCCATGCCTCTGTTAGGCTGTCGTATTTTCCGAACGCTCCCTATGCATGCTACTAACTCGTCAACCAAAGCACGCAGGAACGGCATTGAATGAAAACAAGCTGTTAATTTTGGTATGTATTTCTTTCGGTATTAGGTTTCGGCCCTCTAAACAACAGACAATTATCTCAGGAAACCAGGCGGGCCTCATAAGTTAGTACCTGGAACTCTCGCACACCTGAAGCAACAGATTCTCAATGTAAGGCTTGGGCTAAGGGGCAAATCAAGAATCAGGCTACCGATTCCCGGAGTGTGTACCCGTGCTTTGCATCCGCGAGGCACTACCTCCGACGCAACACTTGCGGCAAGCAATTGGAGTCTTAAAGGGATTCTGATATAGGAAACCAGGGGGATAATGGCATATCCTTTGCCTCAAATTACGAATGGGTCGGCAGATCTCCTAGCAGAGGCGACATGCCTCGGGCTCAGCTTTTGAACCCGGAAGTAACGCTACGGTGTTTGCGATCGCAAGAACGACAGTCAGGTTAAGCAAGCGTGCACCGCACTGTTTATCACGTACTTTGCATTGATGCCTAGTTTCCCATAAAAGGGGCAAAGTTCGTGGATGCCTGTTGCACTGATGGCCTGAATAGAGGCTTTCGTGTGCCCAGCACACATTAAAGTAATGTGCGACAGATGGCAAACATCGACACAACGACGTATATAACTGATCCGCTTTTTCATGTAGCACGAACTGACTCCGGCTTTCCAGTGTCTGCAGCAGGCAAAGCTGCAATGACGCTCATGTTAGCGATGGTTCTGCTCGCTTCCATTGGACAAGTTGTGGTAAGTTGGGCGAGTTGACCCTCCCGTGCCGTGAACCGGGCCGTTCCGACAAAGTCGCTAAAGCAAGTGCCACGAGTCGGCCCACCTCGCGCGCCGTCAAGCCGTCACATTAAATTAGCGTAACAGCCTGTTTCACGACACTGGTGCTAGCCTTTACTGAAAAGCTAGGTTAGGCCTGGGGGAGAGGGCAAAAGACACTAACTGTTGGTGCCTTTTCTCGCATACTGACTACAGGCTCCCAAAACGCTTTCCCAGAATGGCGGGCACAAAGAACAAAAAATTAGGCGCCTCTTTTTACGTGCCTCCACAAAGGGGTCCATCATCCCTTTTTTATTTTTGGCGTTGAGAGCCCTGTAATGTAGAGTTTGTCATGACACCCCCGTGCCGTCCTCCGTTCCGTGCTGACCCCTCGCGTGCCGTTCTCCGTTCGGTGCCGGAACGATCCAAGACGGTACGGCACGGAACGGAAAACAGCCCCGTGGCAAGGCTTTCTCAGCAGGCTTAAATTTTTGCGCTAGCAGCCCTCTGATAACGTTATTTAACAATTAGAGACATTGGGCTGTCCACTGTTCAAGCGTATACAGACTTTAAATTTTCAAGAAATTCTTCTAAAAAAGCCCAGAATGTCTTTGGCGGCGTCTGCGGTGGGTAAGGTTTAAGCATAACATGTCTAAGTGTACCAAAATCACCGTTTAAAACCACTAGTAAGGCGAACCCGTACGTTAAATATCTACCAAAGAGGGGACCAAGGCATTTTCTAAGGCGCTTGCCGAAGTCCGTCACCGAAAATAGGTAAGGTATCCCGCCCTTCTCCTCCCGAGGGTTACAAGCTACGTGCTTGGCCCATAGCGATCTCATAATCGTCCGTTTAGTCTCAATGCAACAGCGATTCCAGCACGGTGCCTCTCTTCCGAGCATACAAGGGCGGCAGTGGCAAGAGTCCCGATCACTTCTACACCACTGACTACGCTGAAGTGCAGAAAGCCGTTAGCAATGACGGGTACAAATACGAAGGCGTCGCCGGCCGCATCTTCTCCCTAGCGACACGCTTCGGCGCTCCGGGACTCCTTCGCCCACGTAACTTCCATCTATAGAAGTAAGACCGGGTACAGACGGAATCAAGCTCTTTTTCAAAACCGCCCGCAGAAAAGCGGTTTAAGGTTTTTTTGCATGACATTAAGCTGCCCTTCGATTCTAATGACGACGTTCGGAAAGACTTGTTTCTGGAAAGACTCGCGATTTCTCAGTGGGCGCCATGGCGCGTCATAATGAGTCAGTCAGACGTCATTCGGCCCTAGGAAATGGATAACGTTATATGGTCGCAGCAAACGTAATAGCTCGCCGTCAGCCACGATTACTCATTTGCTATGATTCTTAGCCTGCTCTTTCGAAAGAGTTATTTTGAGCAAAACAGGGCGCCTTTCCATGCGCCGCCCCGAAATCTGTCATTTTGAGTCAGTCACTGCTTGTCAGTCGTCATCCTCCATTATTGTGTCCTTAGCGAGCTTTCGACTGTTCGTCGCAAGACGCATTTCTCTGCTTCCACCGGAATTTTTACTTGGTCTGGGATTTTTTTGTAACTGAAGATAGATCCAAGTCAAAGTGCGGACCGCGAATAGTGACGTCGTTCTCGTTCCGTTCTCATAGTGTCAAAGATACGCTGTTTCCAGGGCCTACCGTTCTTCTTCCATTAGACGCCCGCATTGACTTGTCCACCAAAATGGATTCGCCTCAACATCGGAGGAAAGGTGGATCGTCGAGAACAAAGTGATTAACAACACCCTCTGCGTTCCCTGTTTAGGTCTTCCAGACATCGAAGCAGACGCTTTCGCGTGACCCTGGATCTTTTCTGGCGCGCCTGGTTAGCGACGACCAAGAGATTCCCAGCCAGAAAGTAAACTCGTTTTTAGGGATGCGTTTGTAAACTTTGCTTAGGACGACTCTGGCGCGATCCTGATCAACCGCGATCCAGATTACTTCCAAGTTATCTTGAACTACCTGCTCACTGGACGGCTTGTTCTGCCCGACAGCATCGTCGTCAATCGTAAGCTTTGTGGGGCGTCGGCTACTTCAACCTCTTCGTCACTACCGCTGATGAGGTGCTTTTGAACGAGCTGAAGTCGACTCGTCGTCGACTGGATGTCAGTGAAATTAGTGGTTGGTACAGTATCGGTCGACATTCTGGAGCCGAGGCGTGGAGGACCGTCCGCGACTGCCTCATCACCTGCGGCTACAAGCTCATCAAGGAAAGCCCGCAGGAATGGGAATTTGTCAAGTCATAAGCGATGGCTAAACTGGCTGCTGCTTACACCACCTTCGTGACCAGCCTCACGACGTTTCACTTACATTCTCATAACTGAACTTCCGAGATAAATAATGTCCATCCAGTTCTACACAGTTTAGAAAAGGATTTTATGCTTGATCAAGACAAAAAAAACAGCGCTTGTTCATCATTGCACCGTTAACGTTCTCCCGTTGTCTTCGTTCTCAATGCAGTCTCATGTATTTCCGTATTTGCCAGAGCAGGCCACCGCTGGAGACTACTTACTTTTAACGCGTCTTACAGCGTGGAAGCTTCGAAACCGGTAAGAAGTCTTCCAAGCTTCCGCGTAAAAGTGTCATGTATTGTAATAGCGTAGCTATCCGAGTGTCAGACTACAGTCGCCAAACTGTTGGAGTTCCTTTATTAGGTAGCAATAACACAGATGTTATACGCAACGGGTTTTAAGCACAACATTGGCAGAGCGGCGTCGGCCACGCGCCGCACGCCAGCTACCCATGCCACTCCAACTGGCCCGCGGCTGCCCGCTAGCATACTTAAGGGGGCTCAATAAGGCAACATGAAGAAGGTACAAAATACACGTATGCTCATGGCATTACAGTATGCGCGTTTGACATCATTCCCGTCGGACTGTGATTTGACATCGTACTATCCCACAAACACTTGCCTTTGCTGCCTGTGCCGTCGTCTCCAACCTGTGCTAACTAACTGCGTACTTCTTTCTCTTTTACGTGCAGGAGACAAACAATTCATCTGGAAATTTATTTGCTTTCAAAGCATTCCAATTGGTCCCATAGAAGAAGTCAGTACGTGAGAAAGCTACTCCGTTTTTCGCCGAATGTCCAAGAACACTTCTATTACTCACGGAAGCGTCTTTAATTTACGCTGACGTGCATTCTAGCAGACGCTTTAAGAGGGTACGGATAAGCAGCGAAAGCGCTTGGCGTAGTGTCCGCTTGGGTGATCAGTCATCATCCGACGCAATGTTGTTATTTTCTTACGCCGCGAAACTTCTTTCGCATCCGTTATATGCGATTGCATAAACATATCGGACTAACACTGCTTTATTTCAGATGATATAACTCTCCAAACAGACCATTAGAAAGCGCAAATGACGACAAAAATGCTCGGACGACTGCCACGCCGCATTCTCAAAGTCGCATCCGGCGGTGTGCTACTGGGAATTGGCGGTGCTTCACTCTACTTCTTTCATCAGAACGACTACTCATTGTCCAACATCGGCGTCATAAGATTTGCGAGAGTCGGCGTAGCGGTAAGCTCAGAAAAAAGGGGAGAATAGACCGTTAGGCCGCACAAGCTTCAACGGCGCACCCGCTTCCTACGTATTTCTTGTACAATAAAACAGCTGAATATCCAAAAGAAGAAAGCTCCCTGAATTAGAAAGTAAAGTAAAGCTTTAGGAGCTTTTAACCTCCAAATTTTTCCAGAATATCCGAAGAGGGTCTCTCTCGCACAAGCGTATGGGGATGATGAAACGTTACATTAGAACTTCAGTAAATCATACTTTGAAGATTTTTAAACAAAACTGTCCGTGGCCCAACAGGAGTTCGAAAGTTCTTAGAATGAAAGAAAAAAACGAAGCTCTACGAGGCTTGGACTCCTGGAATTCCCAGAACACTCCTAAATTCCTTCTAGGTATGTATCCCATAAATTCGGCGCGGCCGTTTAGAACCTTTTTCTTAACCTCCGCCATGTTCTCTTGCTTTAGGCCACCGAGACGATCATGGATTACAAGTGGTCACTGATGGGACTCGCATCGGACAGCGAGAAGTACAAGGAACGCTTGAAGCAGTGTCATCTGCGAGGCGCGCATCGGCTTCTGGACCTAGCGAAGGCCAACGGCGGAGTGTTTATCAAGGTCTGTGACCCCGAGTCTAGCAGCTGAAAGCATTCTTCTTGCAGGTCGGCCAACATATCGCGTCGTTGGAGTACCTACTGCCCGAAGAGTACACCTCAACGATGTCCGTACTGCACTCCAAGGCGCCGGAGAGTGACTTGGACGAGCTGAAGCAGGTCTTCAGGAGCAGCGTCCACAAAGAGGTACTCTCGTAGCTCTCTCGTAGGCAGCCAGACACTAAAATACGAACATGCAAACCATGCCCTGAGCTAAGCCGAATCTGCCGGATGTAGTGCTTGTGAATACATGCTGAAGGCTTAGTAGCCAGCATAGCTTGATATGCGGCGTAAGTAGGACCGAAAGCGAAGATATGTAATTATGAGCTAGTAGGTGAGTAAGAATTAGACCGGGCAAGAGACTGTGAACTTTCTTGCTAAGCTTCGATTTTGGTGGATTTTAATTTCAACTCTCTCATAAGCGTCCGGACACTTCACATGAACATATGATTATGCCCTAAGCTAAGCCGAAAGACTCACGACCGTATGCGTATGTAGCGCTAATGAATACATGCTCAAAGCTAGTCAGCGGCTTAGTAAGCAGCATAGGTAGGTGTCCTTGATGTAAGTAGGAGCCAAAGCAAAGTTATGACAGTATGAGCTGCTAGTTGAGGAAAACGTTTCTTATGCGTGAACTTGACAGTGCACGTTTCATAGTTTGCGGCTTTCAGCTGGACGACGTGTTCCTCGACTTCAACCCGAAGCCACATGGCGTCGCATCGCTGGCACAAGTCCACGAGGCACGTCTTCGCGAGAACGGGGAGAAGGTCGCTGTGAAGATTCAGCATCCGAAAGTGAAGTCACGCAGCGTCGTCGATATCGCGACGATGGAGGTAAGCGGGGACCAATGCACCCCTTTGCAGGTCACTAATCCGTTTGATTTAGCTCTTCTTCCGGATAGCGGACGCCGTCTTTCCGGACTTCAAGCTGATGTGGCTCGTCGAGGAGACGCGGAAGAATCTCCCGAAAGAGCTCGACTTCATGCACGAGGCCCGGAATGCGGACCGAGTGCGAAGGATGTTCTCGCACTTGAGCTTCTTGAATGTGGGTTATGCTTCTTGGATGGTCCTGGTAGCCAAGAAAATTATCGTGGACCAACTAAAAAAATTTCATGTTTTGACACGTTTTGCATCAAAATTTCTTCATAATGTCGAAATAATTCCGTTCTCCCTCTTTTCCACGAATTTCTGAAGGATAAACGTTTAAGCCTGCACACGATTTTTGCCATCGACGCCTCGAGGAAACATAGCAAGTCCCGGTCCCTGATTCCGGTGCTGATCCTCTAGTCCTGGGGGTATCTCCTGGCCCTGGCTCCCAGAGAAAAGTGCCGGTCCTGATGCTTATCTTAGGGCTAGGACAGACTTTGTGCCTGCTACGGTCTCTGCTATGCCGGTTCGGACTGCTTTTAGGTCCCAAAAGTCTACTACGACTACACCTCCGAACTGGTGCTCACGATGGAGTTCTGCGAGGGCGGGCAAATCAACGACTTGGCGTACTTCGAGCGGAATAAGCTGGACAAGCACAGCGTACGTCTCATGAGCACGCATTGTTTTGCGTATAATGATCGGCTTTAGATCTGTCGAATGATCGGGCGGCTGTACAGCGAGATGATCTTCGTCAACGGCTACATCCACTGCGACCCGCATCCCGGAAACGTGCTCGTGCACAAGGACCCGTCCAGCGGGAAGGTCGAACTGGTCCTGCTAGATCATGGGCTCTACCAGGTAAGTGCCTCATTTATAGCACAAAGTGAATCAAGAATTTCTTAGCAATTGTGAGGCTATGAAGCATAAAAGTCTTAGCTATACTAGTTGATTTATGCTGAAACACGCCGATTTAGACGCTTCAAGACGACTTCCGCGTGGACTACTGCCACTTCTGGCTGGCGCTGCTCAAGCCGGACAAGGACGAGATCCATCGGATCTGCACGAAGTTTGGTATCGGAGAGTTCTACGGCCTCTTCTCGTGCATCGTCACCGCGCGTTCCTGGCAGTCGGTTACGCAGGGAATCCAGAACACGAAAGTGGAGCATGAAGAGGTAGGCGGCTAGCTGGCCTCTGAGGCTCAGTGGACTAACAAGAGATCGCGGTGTACGTCGTATCGGTACGGTGACGAATAAGTTACGGCGGCGTCGATACGGAATACGAAACGGCTTTGGTTTCCGATCTTGTAGTTTTCTATTGTACTGACTCTCTGAGCCCTATTGATACGGTACGGAGGGAACAGTACGGTACGGACTACGGTACGTCTTCGGTTTCGCATCTTTAGTACCGTACGCTATCAACAAGCCCTACCGTACTGGTACGGAGGTTCGGTACGACAGAGGGTACGGCACAACTTTGGTTTCCCAATCTTTGGGGGCGACCCGTACCATGGGGTGGTCCTGTACGGAGGTTTAGCACGCTACGGAATACGACACGGATTCGGTTTCACGATATTCCCTACTGACAAAATGAGCGTTTAGCAACAAGAGATCAAAGCATACGCCGCGTCGCTGATCCCGCAGATCTCGCAGGTTCTAGACCGAATGCCACGCGAGATGCTTCTCATTCTCAAAACCAACGATTTGATACGTGCGATCGAGCACCGGCTCGGGACGCAGAACCGCTCGGACAGCTTCCTTGAGGTAAGCGGAGGAGACGTAATATGTATGAACGAGCCCGAAAACACTGCCCTATATGCTATGCTGCATATGTCACCGACCTGCCCGTGCCCCTGAGCAAAGGAGCGGGGTAAGAAAGTGTTCGCCCCTCGGCCCGTACTCTGCGTACGAGTCAAAAGTGGCAGGCACCCTTTTGAAAACCGTGTCGCGGCGAGTTATTTCTGAGGTCCGTGGCCTACACCTCTGGGACTCCGGGAATGGGACCCGACCAGCCCTCCCTCCCAAAGGTTATGAGCACCCAGGCGATACCTCCACGTTGTTTCGGCCCGCGCGAGTACCGCATGTAAGTCGCTAGTAATATCTTCGTACGACAACTGAGCTGACATTACTAGGTAGCTCTAGCTTTTGGGAAGTCATTAAGCATGTGAGTTCTAGAGGCCAGCCTACTGAGAGGGATACCGAGGAACAGGGGTGTATCGAAATTTTTTTTATAAATATTCGAAATCGAAAATCGTTAATCGAAAACAAAAGAAGTTCGAAAATCGAAAACCGAAAATCGCAAAAAAGGCCGAAAATCGAAAATCGAAATTAGGTACTATTCTTCTGTCACGCTTGCCTAGTTTTTCCAATTTACAGGTCCGACTAATTTGCCATATGTAACTAAACTAAAGTACTAGTTCAACAGGCCCGCCGCAGGCGTCGCCAGCGGAATTTTAGGTTAAAATTCAACAATGCAGTGAAAAATTGCTCTGTCGGCGCCTGCGGCGCGCATTTTATCTAGTGCTTAAATTTTCGATTTTCGATCCCAAATCATCGAAATCAAAAATCGAAACAAAAAACGTCGAAAATCGAAAACCGAAAATCGAAATTTCGATACACCCCTGTGTGGGGTGTCGAGAACAGGAAGATGATCAGGCTCCCGGTTCAAGGCAGGCCAGTTCACGAGCTGGCACTCGGGTCCTGTGCACTGGACCGATTCTTTACTCCACTTCTAGTCTTCTCGGTCGCTTGCTACGGAGAACCCTCGTTAGTCCCTGCTACGGAGTTCCTCACTGGTTCAGGCGCTCCAAATAAAGGAGGGCTTTATTGCGACGATGGTATACCTCAAATTTGGGTATTTAAACCTCAGATTAGACAGCCAAAACATTAGAAAAAATACACGTAAAGCACGGTAAAAGGTAGAGAATAAAGTGGAATAAACGGCCGACGTGTAGAAATCGACGATGACGAAATAGCGGCCAGTCCCTTCCAGTGGCGTCGGCAGGGGGCCAAACGCCACCTTCAGAGTACGGGATCCGCGATTGCATCAGCAGGGGGCTAAATGCACCGCTTCATCCGTGCAGCGGTAGCGGCATCGAAGAGTGCGGCGGCGTCGTCCCTTCTCGGAAGGTTCCCTCAGTGCGGCGGCAGGGGGCCAAGCGCACCGAAGTCACCTCCCCGGCGAATGAACG
>JNEY01001364.1:19427-30653 GCA_020875895.1 Aphelenchus avenae
GTTGAGTGACGCAATTGTCGACTCATTGCTTGCTGTGTTGCCACTTTGTTGAGCTTTCATGAGCTCGGCAACAATTGCTTTAAGCTCTTCTGCTGAGACTGGCATTGTCTTTCAGCGCAGAATACAGCGACCGTTATTTGCAACCTTTAGCAAATCGGTGCGGTTGGGTAGTCAACTTGTGACGTGGATTTAACCCAGTGGACGTTGAACGCGTACGCCGCTTGCTGCGTGCGTGCGTTATCGATCACCGCGTGCGTGCGGGTGTTATTGATCGAACGTCAGCGTTTGGGTGCACTTGCACTCGACCGTTTTAGGTCAACGCTCTTCAACCACTTCTGGGTTGGGAAATTCGCCACTTAGGCTGCGTATTCACCACTTAGGTACGCAATGAGCGGTTCTGTGCCTGGCACTGAAATTCCGCTAAGCGTTGAACGCTCTTCGACCAAACTTGGGTCGGTATTAGCCTCTCTTGGGCGTGGAATTAGCCTCTCTTGGGCTGTGGCGATACGGCCTTTGGAATCGGTGGCGGCACGGCCTGTTGGTGGCGGCACGGCCTTTAAAACGAGTGGCGGTACGGCCTAGGCGTAGTTCAGTTATCCTGATCGCCAATTGTTGTGTATTAGGGAGCCTAGTTTGTGGAGAAACTGGGCTTGTAATAAAGTGGGTTTATTACGCTAACACAACTAATAATAATGCAGTGGATTGCGTGGACAGAATGCGTGGATGCAGACTGGTAGCAACAGTGTGGTACGCGTGGACGGAATGCGGAGAGCAGACCGGTAGCGACGGGAGGAGGAACACTGAATGACAGCGGATAGCAAGTGGCGAGTCTGCGGCGAGAGGAGAGCAGAACGCCAAGAGCGTGGAAGGACATTAATCCCTGGAATGAATAATACCTGGAACAATAATGCCTGGAAGGGATATTCCCTGGAAGGAATAATACCCGGAAGATGCAAGTGGTGGAACTATACATAACACGAAGACTGGCCGATTCAGACCTGTCGAGCCCGAGTGATCCTTCACGGCGTCGCCCATACTATCTGCTTTGGTGTGATGGTGGTCAAAGCGGTGCAGCTGCGGAATGCGGAAACGCTCGGCTTCAGCGCGAAGCATCGCATCAGCTACTGGAACTACTGGCTCCTGCTCTTCTTTATCGTCGGCGTCCAGATCGCGCTCAGTGCTAGGTAGGTCGAATATGGACCAAAAAGGTCTTCTCCCGTTAGGAAGCCCGATGAACATGCTTTGCGAAAACTGGAGAAATGGTCAAGCCGCAGCAGGCGCCTGCTTATGGGTCGTGGTCCAGTGCTTAGATGCATTGTAAATCATACGGCTTTAGAGAATTGGGATCTTTGCGTATTAGCTTCGGCTGTCCTAGGACACAAAAAACACGAAAATACCATCCGGTTTAGTAAAAAGTAGTGGCTTTTTCGCATGAATTTTGTGCTACGTCCCATTTAGGTGGGCTACCGTGCCTCGGATGGTGGTCTGGCTGGTCGACGGCTCGGACACGCGTCTGTCGTGCGCATTCACCAAGGAGGACTTCCTCGGCTCGCAGGCCTACACCATCGTTCTGCTGCTGATTTCCCTCTTCCTCAATAGTTTGAATCGCAAAATCAAGCGCAACTACAAGGTGCGCACTAAGCAGAAGGCATCGATCCTTGTGCGGTCATTTAGGAGACGAAGTGGCTCTTCGTGGCGTCCGTGGCATGCACTGTCCTGTTTGTGGCCTGGATCATCTTCTACGGACTCGCGTCCTACGACTACAAGGTCGGTAAACATTCGTATTTATTCCGTTTTGTATTTCAAAGATTTTTAAGAGTATGACGGACGGTAGTAAATAGGGTTGGGAGTCAGTATACACGTCACCTGTATGCACATCCTTCATGATTCTGCATGCGGTACCGCTGAGTTTCACTGAACGTATGCATGCGTGGAAGGTTGTATAAAGCTTAGGCGAACCCATATACAAGAACTGCATTGGACTGTTGATGAGGGTACCCGGTTCGTAGAATTCTGCAATTACCTGCTCATGTGCGCTTGGATACGCATGAATTAACGCACGCACGTCCAAAGCATGACATCGAGTCGAGTTTGGTGGGTGCCGGTGGTTTTTTTTCCGACACTGTTTTTGCCCGCTGCTAGGCGCCACAAGAGCGAATTTTTAGCATAAATGTAAAATTTTGGCTTTAATGTTGTTTGCATCTCCTGCACTGAGCTTAATTTTCGTCCACTTTTGGGATACGTGGTTGGCAGGGTCAGGTCGGTCCGGTGGTTGGCTTGGGCGGAGGTTGGGGGGGGGGGGTAAGGTCGGCAGGGTAATCGTCCGGGTGGACGGTGTGGACCAGATCGCGCCGGTCGGATCAGCGACGAATCTAGTTCCGTGTTTCTTGGCGGTCGGCCGTCTATGACATAAGGGGGACCCTTGGATAGCGAAAAAAGTGGAAATGAATGGCATTTTTTTGCTGCCATTTCCATTCCATTTCCATTTCCCACAGGCTTAATTTCTGGCCATTTCCGTTTCCATTTCCCACTAGCGTCATTTGCTGCCATTTCCATTTCCGGAAATGGAAATTCAACAACCCTGATGACATGCTACATTCATTTTGCCGTAGTCAGCAATCCGAGAAGATAAGAGTTCTAAATGATTCATAATTGGAGGGAGGATTCTAACTCCTGCTCCGAGAAGCTCTCGCTCGTTGTGGGGTAACACGGGAATTTGCAGCTTTTGCCCGGTAACGCCAGCGCTTAGACTTTAGTGGTTTCCTAAGTTTATTAGAGGACGTTAAAAACGTCATTTCACTTCGCACCAGTTCCTCGCTTGCAGGAGTACATCGTCGTGCTGGAGCTGCATCTCTGCGGCGCTGTCCTGCTGGCTTTCTTGTTCGGCCCGAAGATCTACATCCTGCTCTCCTACGAGCCGGTCGTCGTCGAATGCCACGGGGACAACGTCTCACGCATGAGCGACCCGAAGGACATTCATCTGTTCGAAAGCGGTAAGCCGGCGTAGTGGCCGACCTTTGGATCGTACGCGGTTTTAGACGAACTTCGCAAAGGCGCTGTTTCCCCGTCGGGAAGTACGCGTACGACGCAGTGCGGCAGCCCGATGACGAAATACAACGTCGGTGCCGCTAGTCCGAATCTTTCGTGTCTTTATACAGAGGACGGAGATCAGGTTAGTACATTCCACAAATACAAACTCAGATTTATTTTTGGAAGTTCCGACTTCAAGACGATTTCCGAAGAAATTGAGGCCATGACCAAGCCAAATAAACAAGCAAATAAAATAAATTAAATATAACTTAACTTTATTAGTATAATTTGATTAAATGTAACGAAGCCAAATGTGTAAAATATTGTTAGTTTTTAATTAAATTATTTATTTTTATCGCTGGATTTTTTAATAGAAATTTTTGATACGGTTGAATTACGGGAGCAATGCGGAAGGGATACTGGTGGGTACGAGCTCCTCAGAACTAGCGGGTTAAGCCCCGTTATTATAGTGCTCATTTCCGATGAATTTTCTTCTGTCCCGGTACGCATTTTGTTTTGCTCTGTCGAGTCTCCTCTAATTTTAGTCCCCGATGTTCCAAACGGTGATGCGTCCGAAGAAGCGGCAAGTGCGACGATCGCAGTCCGAACACGACCAGAAGGACTTCCGCGCGAACCTCGCGTCGCCGGTGAACCCCTATCCGTCCCCGCCATATTCTCCGGCAGAGTCGATCCGCGGCGGTCGCGTGTCAAACGTCGAGCACAGAAGATACTAAGCGATAAACATACCTCGGGGAGTGTCATAAAGAATACTAAATTGGGGAGGGTTTCGCAGCACTTTACAAGAAAATATGGCATAATGTCGCATTTGTCGTTCTTCACTATTGTGCCTTGCTGTGTAGTGCATTCGTTTGAACTACTGCCAACTGATATGCTCAACTGCCATCGGAATAAAGTCTTGCAATTGTGCTCGTTGTGTGAACTAGGACCCAGTAGAACCCAACACATTGTGGGCTGTTGGCAGAAAAGCCATTGAGCTATAAACCCTCAGGGATAGGTCAAGGAGTATGCCGAGTTTGGTTGTGCTATCAGCTTGATGTTTTGCTTAGCTGATCCAAAACTTCAAAGATAGGCTTACGGTAAGAGAAAATTTCAAAAGACGAGTTGAGACGAGGCGTCATTTTAGGGCTTAACCGCAAATTTAGAGGTAAGCTAGTCAGCTGAAAATGTTCAGGAGCAGTTTCTGCAACTCAAGCAAGTAGTTGCTGAGCAAGAACGCGCTAGCCACTTGAAGCTACCCAGACCAAGCCAAGTGTAGTTGAGCCAAAATTTGAAAGGTGAGCACATGCCATGAAAAGATTCCTTGCGCGAGCGCCGATATGTCGAAGAATTCCCGCGAACAACCCGGATACTTCCTAAGGACAATGCCTGAAATTGCCCTGCCAATTTTTTTTTTGTTGCCAAAAAGATGCATGAATGGTATTCTGGCCAATTTTTTTCGCATGAAACAAGGCAGGCGTGTGCGATACCCTTAAGGGTGACTAATATAATCTTTATAACACAAAAACAACCGGATATGTCGATGAACTGGCGGCTAACAGGCACTTGGGTGAACGCTTTCAGCTGCATTGCGGAAGCCCCTTCTAGACGTCGACGTCGTCCTGGTGCCTCGAGAGGACTTCCATCTGCTGACTGCTTAGCAGGCTCGTCACTCGGCATCGCGTCAGAAGGCTGCTGTTCTCGCTGATCGTATTCTGGAGAGGGTTAAAACGGGCATGAATTTTCAGAGGTTCTTGCGCACTACCTGGTTCTGCGTGTTCGTCCGATGCGAGGAGTTCGTCCTCGACAACCGTCCCGATCGACTCGTGCTCCCGTTGTAGAAGGTGACCTCCATGCGCGAGCTCAGGTTCGCCTTGCCCTCGCAGAAGTAGCCGAAGGTGCAACGGTTGACGGTGAGGCAGATCACGCGCATGAAGCCCTTGCGGAAGTTTTCCGAGATCAGCGGGTAGAGGATCGGATTCAGGCAGGAGTTAGTGTACGCGAGCACCTGAAAGCACTAGCGTCTGAGCGGGTGATTGCGTATCGGAACTGGTGCACGGGACTCTTGCTTAGACCGTGAAGTCCAAACTAGCTTCTCGCGTGCTCTAGCGCTCACTCGACGGTGCTAGTGGGTTTCACAAGGCTTTTGACCGGCGCCATGACTATTTGCTCCGATTGGTTGGTATGAAGCCAAGAAGTCGGACGCGTAAGCATACTTCCTCCGTCCGTTCCCGCGGGGAATGTAGTCTAACACAAAAGTCGTTTTCTCCAGTCGTTTGTAGGATCGTCAAGATGCATGCTTCTGCATGCGGAAGCGTTTAGGCCGCATGCCTGCTCACGCATGACATGCGAATTTTCCTGCATCCGGTACCACTATGTTGCGGTACCACTTAGCAGACATCCATGTTCAAAGCATGGCATGCTGCATGCATTTTCCCAAAAGTCAGGTTATCCCCTGAGCTTCAAAAGCCATTTTGCAATATTTCTATAGTTTTTTACTTCACGGCTTTGAGTATGACGCTGTGTTAAAAGTACGGGACGGCCCCTAAGAACAATGCGAGGGGGCAGACCACTAAAGGCAAAAAAGGGAACTAGCCATCTGACGACGTACCTGACTCGAGATCTGTATGATGACGATCGGCTTGCCGCCTTTCATGACCAACGTGTCCGGATAGACGAGACCTAAGACAACGCTTGCTTACACATATTACGTTGACGACATGACGTACCCGAGAAGAAGAAGCAGACGTTGAGCGGGAACCAGCACACGGCCCAGATGACCACGACGAATAGTACTAGTCTCGTTACCTTCCGCTTGGCACGGATGGTCTCCGGCCGCGAACGGATCGAACTGTTGGCCTAAAGCACGAGTCGTCATGGTGAAAAAACTGCTTTAATTTTATACTTTGAAGCGTAAACCAAAAAGCAATTTGGTCTAAGATGAGTGCACAGGGCTATAAACCAAAGCTTCGTCAGCATCGGACAGATGTCGACTGCTGATAGAAGACGAAGGATAAGTTCGCCTGCTTTAGGGGTTATTTTAAATGCGGCTAGCTGCGTACGTTCTTGCCAATCCCCGGCCTCGGCGTATACCACAACCGCCGAAGCATCAGGTAGTAGAAGACGCAGGTGATCGCCAGCGGAAGAACGTAGCCAAAGATGTTAAAGGAGAAGAAGTACAGGCGAGCCTAAAACGTATATGTTCGACAAGATTTAGCGTTTAGTTAAAAAGATCGGCAGGCGAACCGTATTACGGCCTGTATAGGAACGGCACAGAATACAGCACGGCGAGTTTAGTCCATCACCGCGTAAGTACTGAGGCTAAAGTCCAGATCGGAGAACTGTACGTGTGCGTCGTCCAGCACGGAGTACGGTACGGCGTGATCAGTCCAGCACGGAGTACGGTACGGCGTGATCAGTCCAGCACGGAGTACGGTACAGCGTGATCAGTCCAGCACGGAGTACGGTACGGCGTGATCAGTCCAGTACGGAGCACCCTACGGGTCCAATTTTAACGGCCCTTAGCACTTATACGGCCCGTACTAGTGGCGTAGCGTGCCGTACTCCGTACCGTATTGGTATGGTACGGCGGGACTCAGTACGGCACGGAGGGGGTCAGTACGATACGGCTACCGGTTGCCGATCATTGTCCGTTACCTCCAGGACGGTCGCCTCGCCTTTCGCGATGCTCACAATCGAGCACGTCGAGCGCTCCTCGACGATGAACGTGTAGTTGTAGACGTCGTGAATGCGTCCCACTTGGATCTGGCTAAGCAGAATGATGGTGTAGGTCACCGCGAGGACGATAGACGTGTTTTTCGGGCTTCGCAGCGTCATGCTCTCTACAGGGTAGCACACCGCGAGGAACCGATCCGCCGCCATAAGGGTCAGCGTCCACACGGAGAAGTACGCGGAGGCGTGCTAAATAGAGGTCGATCTTTGCAAGGTCAAAAGCGGATAACATGGGCGTAGTCTTCCAAAACTAAACGCGATCGTGCTGGAGGGTATCCCATGTGTTGTTCTCAGTGCATTTTATACAGGTCAATCCGAAATAAAATCGAGCTAGTTCGAATACACATTCGGAGAAAAGGGCCCAATTTTTGATGTTTCGAAGTCAGTGTTCAAGTTTTATTTTCAACACTTGTGATGACGTACGGGCGTATGGGCCATATTTTAAAGAAAACACTATTAAAACACCTTCTCCAGGGGTCAAGAAAGGCTCTGTGGGCAATGACTGGGCGAAATTTTGATCGAAGAAGAGCAAGTTTCCGTATATGGGCGCCTAGCTTTAGGCCATCATAACTAGTGCATCGGTTTTAGACCGAACCCAAATTAGTGAAGCTAAACATGCACTGAATTTCCGAAGGGCACTCCGAAGACAAATTAGATGCCCAGTCCCTCCGTGGTACGAATAATGAGGTTACCTGCAAGTAGTTGATCATGTTACACGTCCACGTTGGCAGCACCCAAATGGGGAAGGCGTAGTCGATGGCGGTGAAAGGCACGCACAGAGTAAGGAACATCAGGTCGGAGCAGGTTAGACCTAAAAAAAGTGCGTGAATTGGCATGCCATAAACGAGCCAACGCCAGTATCAGTGATGCGCGTTCACTGTAGGCACTATTGTTTCTCGTTTCGCTTCTACATTCTACTTCGGGTCAAGGCGCGGGGCATGGAACTGGGAATGAAAGACTTACCTGGCTGTTGTAAGCAGGCCAGGAAAAATTACCCACCCTGTCAAACATACATTCCTGGCGTGCCGCGAACTATTTTTGTATGCCTATGCAAAAAGATATCTTGATTTATGGCCTAATCCCGGGACTTTTTAGGATAAGTCTGCAAGGAATAGGGTCACGCAATTAGTGAAAAGTTTGAGTCCTACGTGCTGACTATGCTGATTCACCAATCTCTGTGCGATTCCGAACGCTTCGTAGCAATCCTCTTTGCTTACTTTCCTCCGGCCACCTCCAAACGACGTAAGCCAGGCGGATGTGATCAAAACGCTCTGTTCCTAGAAGGTCTTCCACGAGGCTCGCATTTACACACTTACCGGCAAAGCCGAGGGCAAGTTTACTGCTAAAGCTAAATCTGATTTTGAACGTGTCCGTAATTTAGCCCCATGATCGTGAGATGTCCCACTATCTGGCGAGACCTTTCTCACCCCGCCTTCGACCACTTTTTGCTAACTGATTTGCCATTCTAACTTTTTCTCCGGGGCTTCTCGTACGGGCCAACCCATCCCTGGCGATTGTGTTGCTTACTTCGCAGACCGATAGTCAGTGTCGTTTCAAGTGCAACACGGCCGCGTTTCGCCACCCACCTATGATTAGCGTGTTGGTGCTGTTGCGCATTTGGCGGTTGAGCGCAACGACGATGACGAGAAGATTTCCCACGAGACCGACGGCGATTACCACCGCGAATATCGACGGAATGATGATGCCCACTTTGCGCTCGAACGCGAGCGTCTCGTTGTAGAACTGCAGGATCTGCTGGCGCAGGTCGATAATCTCCGTGTCGTTCACGTCGAACTCGTCGGCGGACATTCTGATGCCACTAGCGGTACCCGTATGAAGCGGTCTAGAGATGACGGTAATATAATTATGGATTATGCTACCCGCAAATAATGGTACACAAGGGCGTTGCGGACGAAATAACAGATTTACAATCGCCAGTAAACACGGTCAACACTACGAGTTTCTTTCAGACCACAAGGGATTTGGAGGAAAATCTGGTCTATATGGGATAGACCCCCCTCCCGAGCCGAGTTCCTTCCGAGCTGACCCCCTCCGTGCCGATTTCCGTTCCGAGAAAAACGGAAAGCGGCTGCGCACGGCAACTCGGGACGGAACGGCCTGCATCCTCTAATTCGGGACCTTTCGCATTCCAGCGAAATCCATGCCCAGAGTGCCCAAAGGCCTTTGAGCACGGCTGTCCATGAGTGACGCGGGTTTTGTAATTCTGTCAGGCCTCCACAGCGCTAGCGCAGAAGCAAGGATCGAACGACGGAAGCAAGGTCAAATTGGGACCATGAGAGCCGAACGACGTTCGCCAGCAGGGTTGGATTTACCCTTATTGTTGTCTTCGCAACCAAAAGTTACGGTTCCGGTTACGAAAATTTGCAGGTATTGGCATAGATCTTGAAAAAATTTGTCCCCAACCCTGGTCGCATGGCGACGTCCGGACATGGATACCACCTAAGGGCTTCCGTGCCAGAATCATGATTAACTTGCCAAGCATACGCAAGAGACGGTGCAGTGGGTCCCGTGCTGCCGCGCAGTAATTTTTTTCCTGTTTTTCACGGCAACGGTCATGGCACAGCTTCATAAAATGCGGTCTTTTACGCCGTGCCATGCCGTTCTTAATGTAAACGGCACGGCCTTTTATGGTCATCACGGAACGGCATCATGTCGCGGGTCACGGTACAAGCGTCCGATACCGAAGCCTACTCGACACTTGCCGGTCGCAGCCATCATGCCTGGGCCCGCGGGTCCGGGTCAGTTCCTGTTGTCGTCAGTACGCAGAATCATGTGGCATTGCCAAGTTTGGAACTTTGTACTTGGCCGGTCGAGCCGGAAGCCTATCCCGTGGCATTCGCAGTGCCCTTGGCAAGTGCGTCACTTGGAACTTGGCGGGGAGCCGGCACAGAGTCCGGAATGGACCGGGCCGTCTCTAGTCTAAGCCAAGTTCAGGTCATTTTGGTCATTTTTATTATCAAATTTTGCCTCATAATCCCCATCGCATCCTTATTGATTGCGTATATTTTCTCAGAAGAAAACGAACCAAGGCAATTTTTCCCTTATTAAAAAAAAGAAAAATTGCTGTAAGGCCCGGGCCGGCCCCAAAACCCTAGGCCAGTGCTCGGGCCCCAGTCGAGGCGGGCCCGCCAAAGTCGGGCCCATTCGGAACTCAGGCCGGGGACAAACGAGTATCAAGCCCGATTTACTTGGCACTTAACAAGCACTGAACAGACCCCACACGTGCTAATGTGGCTCACAGCAGAAAAATTACAAGCAACTAATCCGCGTGCACGTAGAAACACGTAATGTGACAGTGAGACAGCAGCGTGCACGATGCCCATGATGATGCGCCAGACGTCTCGATGTCTGGCCAGCTAGTTTTTCTTCTCTCTTCCGTCGACTTGCAACTAATACGAAAACATGGAGCCATCCATGCAAGCCGAGAAGCTGGAAACGTATAAGCTTCGTTAGGCACATCAGCGGACAAAAATCTTGCCGCGAGTGGCACGCGCCGAAGTGCCAATCGCAGTGTTTCAGCCGGCGGCAAGAGTGATATGTGCGAGTTGACAGAGGCGAATAATTGAATCATACACTCAGAAGATAGCGGTCTCTCGGAGCAGCTCCCGAGAATCTTGCGACGCACGGGTCGTAACGACGCTTACGCAGCATACGTCAGTCGGGCTTCCGATGCGGACGTTTCGGGTTCTCAAAACAACGCAGAGGATGACGTGATTCGGCAGAGACTCGGATGGCCGTCGTGAGGGGAGAGATGCTGACACAGGACCAAAAACGGGTTTAGTCTGCATAAAGCCTACGAAGGATTAGCTCCTCTGCGACACCTGCGAGTAGAGATGATGGATACAGCCCCTGCCCTGGGCCGTGCCTCGTGGTCCCTGCTGTGCCGTGGAGCCGGGCCGTGGTCGCAAAATCTTGCTTGGCACTACCACGGCTATTCACGGCCGTGGCCCCTAAAAGGGCAAAATTCGGAGCCGTGACGTGGAGCCGGGACGTAATCAGGGCTCCACGGCACGGCATGGGATCGCTAGCTGCGAGTCGCTGCGCATAAAACGTTGCAGTACCATTGCAGGCATCCGAGCGAACGAAAATCTATATCCGTGTAAGCGGCCTTCTACTTGACTTTAGGGAAAAACGACAGATACGACGGCCGTATTATAGACTCACGTAGGATTTACGGGCTACATTGGTCACGAAAAGAAGTTTTACTAGCCATCGCTTCAGGTCTGAGAGCGCTTCTTCCTGTGTACTAGGGCTTGGCGAGGAAGGTAATGGGCGAGCGAAGCGTCCATTTTGGGGTGAAAATGGCCTTGCTCCTACCTGATGTTAATCGCGAGATGAACCGCGTATAACCTTAGAAATGAGCTGCATAAAATGTCTACAAAAGGTTTTCGCGATTAAACTACTTTTGTGGAGGAACCACACTCAGCAAGTTCAGTCACTGGTGAG
>JNEY01001365.1:0-16825 GCA_020875895.1 Aphelenchus avenae
CACATACCAACCGACAAACTCCTCTCGATTATTATATAGGATTTTGATTGCCGGGGGGAGGGGGGGGGTAAAAAAAGGCGATATAATGATTACATTACATCGCGTCGGTCCCATAAGGATGGCCCCATAAGTTCAGTGTTTCACGGGTAGCTTTCCTAGCACGCTGGTGTTAACACGACTGAAGCTAGACGCCATAGAGGCAGGAATGCGGCCTAAATTTTCCGTAACGTTTATTTTTATCGAGAAATATTTGGCACTGTATGATATAGCTCAATGACGGGTTCGTCCTGATTACAAATGACTCGTGTCGTCGTGTAGCAGTCAGTCAGCGAGGTTAGCCCGCATCGAGCACAGAGTGGGAAATGAGTCTGTGCAGTTATTATCGTTCCATGTCCCTATGGTGTATCCGGACGGCGGCAGATTTACATTCCCGCAGAATTCCTGGCCATATAAATTATTCGGCTCGTCGGGATAGAAATTGTTGTAGTTCAACGGGCTTCCATCCTGCCACTTCCAACAAGTGCAGTCCGCCAGGTGGCTGGTGTTGTTATCGCTGTCAAAAAGTCCGATCCAGACACGTTCGGCGCCAAGCGAGTTTGTCGTAGACATGTCTGGAACGGAGTCCCACAACTTTTGCACAGTAACTGTTTTAGTCAAGACAGCAATCCTCGGACTCACCAATGACACACTGCGTAGCGTCGGGCGAGTCGATCGTCGCCAGAGTCCCACCAACCGCCTCACACTGTGCCTGCGCTTGCGAATGACTGAATGCCCCGTCGACCCACTAAGCGCGTTGTTGCATGTTTAATTTGCGATTGGTAACGATAGATGCAAACTCCGCATTGCCTACCTGATAGCAACGGGCGGTATTTGGACAATAAAGCCAGGGCGCTAGACAAGGTGCTGGCGTGGTGGCCGATGTCAGCGCAGACGTCGTCGTGGTTTTGCTAAGCTTTTTATGTAACAGATTGCCTCATTTTCCCACCGCATAATTGGACATACGGGCACACCATTCGTTTACTCCGCAGCGCCGGCGGCGCTACATATATTGCTACAACGGTTGGGTCACCCATACAAATCCTACCGCCGCAGCACGAGGGCAGGCGGCTGCGTACCGGTGGCGGCAGAATAACAATCATAAAGAGGCTCATGGAAAAAGCAAGTTTCAAGGAGTCAGGTTCCACAAGTAATGGTTGCATAAACTTAGAAATTCGCACCTGGCGCATAGTGCTGCGTAGAGTGATTACGTTCTGACAATCGCAAAACGGTTCCGCTTCATAGCGTTCTAGAGCCCTCCATAATGCCCAGAATAGCCACAGAAGGCGATACATTAAGTAAATAAAAAATATAGGCCGTTCGCTGTCTAAGCGGTCTTCGTCAAAAAGGGCTGGGAAAAAGTTCTTCGACAGAAAAAGTTGAGCTATGCTCGACTTTCATGGTTTTATACTCAACTGAGCTTTTTGCAACCAAACGTCGGACCGTGTGTAGGCTCGAAGTTTGCATTAGTTTATGCGACACTGACGTCCGTACCTTTTGAATTCCGACCAGCCGTCGTATGCGACGTATGCTGCTGGCGTCTTGCAGATGAGCCTCGTCATACGCGGCTCTGTGTCCTCGACGGTATATCCGGGGCTTACAAGCTGCACGACCGTATTCGAGCCTCCCAGTGGCGCACCGGGAGACCATGGCAGGTAACTGGCGACGGTGCCGTCGTACCTAAAGTGAGGCGTGCAACCAGGTTGTGCCATTACGTGCATCTGGATGGAACCATTTTTCGTAGAGCGGCAAATAGGCAGTAGTTCACCAACGTCGGAAATAGCGATCCCATCTTTTCACTTTTCATTCACCATCGATAAAATATTTACCATTGGTAGGTTGTCCCAGAGACCAACGTCGCGCCGAGACGAATGGCTCCAGTACGTCCGAAGAACCTCATGAGCCATTCGTACTCTCGTGCCTCGCTGATTTTCAGGACGTGCGTCGAGGCGCCAAACCTTTGCGAGCAGTAGTCTCCAGATAGCAGGCTCTCTCCGAGAGCCCTCTCGCTGGAGTTGAGCGTGTAGGGAAAGTAGCAGTACCATGTCCCACCGAATATCATCTAGACCAAACAACTATATCTTTCGCGAACCCGGGGCTACACGAAATCTAGATGTCGGACCAGCTCAAATATCGGTCTAGTTTCGTTTGTACAATACACAATACGGCAGGAGGCGCCTGACCTCGTTTCAGTACCTTCATGTCCTGTTCGTTTTCGCACAAATAGTTGACGGAATCCGCTGCTTGGGCCCTTGATAAAAGGTATCCGGTGCCATCCTCTAGGCTCCCGGCATCGTAATCGTTCGTTGTGGCAGAGTAGATCGTCATGCAAAAGCCTGTGGTGGAGTCGAACGATCCCTAAAAGACGCGCTGATAGAACATGTTCTGGGTTTAATGCTTCTTTTGGCACCTGCACTACGAAGAACCTGAAGAGTCCGGATGATTTAGACCTTGGCAAACGACGCACACTTTTGACTACGGACTATCTCTACATTTGTCATCTCCGCCTCCCGACAAATAAAACTCGCCTTGATGCATATCTGGTCTTTGTAGGTCATCTTCATCACCAGACATCGAGCGTCCTGCTCTTCGAGGCAGGCCGTCGCCGCAGACCATTGGTCGTATTCTTCAATGCGCATCCAGTAGTATGGATGTTCACCCGGCGCTCGTAGCGAAGATCCGATAATGCCCGAATGGTACCGGCAGTCACCCGTTCCACTGTCGAAGGAGATGGCCTCGAAGGCCGGATCAGCATTGTACGATGCGTCAAGGCAGGCTTGCGCGTCGGCTGCCGTCCCTGCGTTGAAGTCGTTATTCCAACCGAGTTGAATGTAGTCTGAAGGGAGAAGCTATCGCCAGAGCTGATGCTGACACCTCTGCCGATTTTCGTTCCATGCTGACCCCTGCATGCCCTTTCCCGTGCCGTCAAAACACCAAAACGGCCCCGTACGGCGCAACATCAGTTTACTGCACAGCGTCGAACTCTCCAGTCCTATGCTCATTTAGTTGAATCTTTTGGTATCCCTGCAGTATGCTTGCCAACGTCTAATATGCTAGAGGTCGAAGGTGATTTCACACCACAATTCTTATTAATTGTTGTAAGTATGATTTACGAAATGATAATGTTATGCCTTTCGGGTTGGTATAAGAAATACTTGTGACGAATTACGAAACCTTCGGTATTTTGTTTGCCCATTGCTACGCACAGCTTGGTTAGTGAATGCTTGTGTCGAAGATATGACGACAATGACAATAAAGTTCGGTGTTTGTCAATGCCAACTAGAGCTAACAAACGGTACCGCGCTTACCCGGCATCAACGTGACCCTTGCGACACCTGCTCCTGACGACCTCACAACGCATAGAGCAAGCAAAGAAAACACTGCTGCACGAATCTGGAACACATTCCAGAGCGCCATCGTTCTGCACAAATGACCTCTGAGAAGCGAATGTGCAAACGACAGTCGCGTTATGTGGCCAGAGCCTGCAGCGTGCATCACGCGGAATACACTAAACTACACTCAAAGATGCACATTTCTTGCATACAAATGTAAAAGTCACGTTTCCGCTTGGTAGGACGACGAAGCGAAAATGCTACTGCAAACAACCAAAACGAAAGCAAAGTTCTCGCCTTTGACTCCTTTTTCAACGCAAAATTGCACTTGAGGTTTGCAGGATGGAGGTACCGTATACTCAGCAATAAACGCCTGCGTGGAATAGAGGCGTTCCCTGCAACTGCAGCACACACCAAGGTACATCCACCAAAATTTCGTCTCCCAGAAGCACTTAGGACGAAAAGTGCGAGCAAGAGGAGACAGCTCATAGAGAAAGCTTCCCGAAACAAATCATGAGGCAAAGTAGTCGCAACAGAATACCGCATTAACTCGAATAATATTTGATGCGAGCGCCGCTCTCAAGGTCCAGACCAGCATCATGAATCATCACATCTTGTTTTGTGCTCCTTAGTGAAGTGCCTGCTTGAAAACGGCCTGGCATCGCATTGACCTGTTTTATGGAGCGGATGCTGCTCCTCTCAGCATACCATAATCTGCAAACTGTGTAAATCACTCAAAATACCCAACTGTGACAAACGCCTCCCAAAAATGGTCCGGGCCTGGCCTCAGGTGTGCAAATAAATTTCATTCTTTCCGGAGTCTAAGAGATCTTTATTTTCAAGCATTCAAGGCTTTCGAAATAATATCTAGTGTACGCGGCTTTTTAAAATTTTATGAACGACAGACAGTTCGAGATAAGGCCCTAAATGGGAAGCTTATGAATGTTCTAGTCCCAGATGGGGTTGTGCTGTTATCGTAAACATTTAAGCCGCGAAAGCTGTTTGATGAAGGCGATTTTCACGGGCTCGGGGGGGGGGGGGCATTGTTGCTATGGAGCGGAAAACGCTCGTTCAGGACCAAGGCCTTGACCCCCAGGACCACAGGACCAGGTCCACTAACAAGACGCACTTCTTGCCTGTGTATGGAAGGCCGTACTGGCCTCAACCCGTCTGAAGCCAGGCAGCTGCAAAACGGCATGGGAAGCAGTGTGCTACCGGGCATCCGCCGCTCTTCGTCGTTCTCCGCACTCTTCCTCGGGCGTGCCGTCGGCTTCAGGCGGGCGCCGACTACTCGGTCGCGCCGCTCTTCGCCGCGCGGGCAATCGGCAGTCATCGCCTTCGCGAGAGTCCCGATCGGTGCGCGCTAGTGTGCCCCGCTTCCCCTGATACCTAAGCTTGTGAATTACTGTTGGCTATTCGGATTGCATAAACTTACCTTTGAGCGAGTGACTCCCTAGGCCTAAGCGCGAGCTTTCTGTATTGCCTGAGTATTGAGCTACCTAAACTGCCTTATTAGCCTTAGCCCCTAGCTGGGCCTAAACTTACCTACTTGAGCCCGTTTGGTATTAGTACAGCAGACCCGTCTGGTTAAACCGGGATGTATGGTTTAGGCGAACATTTCTGTTGAGCCTGCAGAGATGAATGCCAAAAATACAGCGACAACATGCTTCGTTTTCGGACATTCTGAAACGAAATTTTTTGAGAGCTTTGCTATTTCTCACTGCCTTGGGGACATAGGGCGCGTGTGTATAGCGAACCGAGTCAAACATAAAGTGTGCATTGCGCCAAACGAAGCTTACTTATGGAACTCTAGCGCCAAAAGGTTAACAAGGCTTCATCCTTTGTATTGGTATTACAAATTGGTATTGGTTTCATCCTTTCAAAACTGGTGCAAACTCTTTGTGCCTACTTTGTAGGCGCGGTCTCCATTCGGTCAATTACTCCATGACTCAGGACTAGACATCGGCGCTGTGCTCGTTGCTGTTGTAGACGTCGTCACAGTCGTGCTACGCGTTGTAGTCGGCGTCGGCGTAGCGAGGTTGGCCGGCATCGAGCACAGTGCGGGAAACTGGGATGCGCAGACCATATCGTTCCATGTCCCCACGGCAAATCCGGATGGCGGCAGGTAAGCTTCCACGCATAACTCCTGCCCGCTTGTTTATCATTCGGCTCGCCGGGTACGAAATTGTGGTAGTCGTACGGGGTACCGTCCGAGTAAAAAGGGCGATGCAGTGTGCAGTGCTTATACATTTTCTGAAAGCCCCCTTAAGGTAAACGCTGCTTTTAGAACCGGCCTTTCGGCGCCCATTCAAAGGGCGGATGATGATGTCCTTTGTCGTCGGCAATGATGATTTCGCGGGCAGTAACCGGTTCACATTAAAATAACCCTTCTCCCTGCATGTTGTAAGGCTTTAATTAGCACGGTATCCTGACTCGGGCCAGCAAGCGTCGGACTCACCAACGAAGCACTGCGTAGCGGCGGGAGAGTCGATGGCCGCCAGATTGCCACCAGTCGCCTTACACTGTTCTTGCGCCTGAGGTTGAGTGAATGTCCCATCGACCCACTAAACGTTTTTGGCACTTCTGATTCTGAATTCTGATTCTGAAATGTAAAACGCGATCAGAATCAATCCCTGATGTGTACATGTGTACACCCGAAGTCTGTATCAGTCCACGTGACGCCCACGGCCGTACCTTTTGAATTCCAAACAGCCGTCGTATGCGGCTGGCGTCTTGCAGACAAGTTTCGTCATGCGTGGTTCAGTATCCTCGACGGTATAGCCAGGGCTTACAAGCTGAACTACCGTGTTAGATCCTCCCAGTGGCACACCGGGCGACCACAACAGGTCACTGGCGACGTTACCGTCGTACCTTGAGGTAACTAGTTACAAATACGAACAAAAAATTAAATGTGCGTCCCGGACAAAACTTGATACACAGCATGTGCATTTTGGGAATATAACGTCGTGGGCGACACATTTATTTCCACAAGTTTTGCAAGCCCGAAACGTAGCGTCTTTTTTCCGTTTTGATTGGTCGGGCTTTTCGCAGCAGATCACCAAAAAGCACCAGCTTATCAGTGTTCTTATCGAGCCTTCCTTTTTCCGTATTTTGTCTATACTCCACGAAAATTTACCATTGGTAAGTTGTTCCCGATAGAAGTGTCAGCCCAAGATAAATCGCTCTTGAATGCCCGAAGAACCGCATGAGTCATTCGTACTCATGCGGCTCGCTGACTTTCAGCACGTGCGTCGCGGCGCCAAACCATTGCAAGCTGTAGTCGCCGGAAATTAAGCTCTCACCCAGAGCCGTCTCTGATGAGTCGAGTGTGTAGGAAAAGTAGCAATGCCACGTCCCGTCGAAGATCATCTAAATCAAAATTGAAATCTCAATATCCATACAAGCTGTCTGAAAACTGGCGGTTACGCGAAATTTTTTTTGGGACGGAGTCAGATGCACCAGCGCTTTAGTTAAGTAGGATCTCGCTGGTATCGCCTGCGGCGGGCTAATGGCGTGCTTCCCTCGGGAAAGCACTGTAAAAAAAGGCCGAATTTCATCTGAGCAGCCTGGTCGACAGGCTACCTTGAAAATCATGACAAAACCCGCTATATACGGCAAAAATCCGATTATAAACGTTGCAAAGCGGGACCATAGTCATTGTGTTTAGTACTTGCACTATGCTATTTGCCGGGTCTTAAGGCCCGGGATGGCCCGTTGCTGAGCACAGCCACGTATTCAACAAAACAATTAGCTTGTTACAGCATCCAGTCGAGCTCGTGTAGAATCATTGGATGCAAAGACAGAGATTACGAAGAAAGTACTGATCTATTTACGGGGCTGCTCACCTAGCTCTTTTGTACCTTCCTGTCCTGTTTGTTTTCGCAGAGGTAACTGACGGAGTCCGCTGCTTGGGCGCTTGACAGAAGGTATCCAGTGCCGTCCTCTAGTCTCCCGGCATCGAAATCATATCATGTGGCAGAATAGCTCCTCGTGCACAGTCCCGTCACGGAGTCGAATGAGCCATAAACGACGCTCGGTCGATATTGGGATCTTCTTCAAGTACCATGCTGATACCCAGTGCAGTACAGAGTGCGGTACGGCTCCAGTTTTCTCGATATTAGCATAAGTACATCCGGTACGGTACCATTTCAGCCCGTACCGTACAGTAGCCAGGGGTTTGACTTGGCCGCCACGCAACTCAGCAAAGACTTGCTTTGAAGCACGTCTGGTTGTTGTAGACCATCTTCAAAACGAGACATCGAGCATCCTGCTCTTCCAAGCACGCCGTCGCCGTGGACCAGGGCTGGGGACTCTCCGAAAAAAACCAAATCCAAATCCAAATCCAAAGCAACCTCCAAAATCGAAACCAAATCCAAATCCAAATCCAAAGCAAAACGACCAATTTTCCAATTTTCCAAATCCAAATCCGCAGCCCTGCCGTGGACCATCGCGCGTGTTCATCGATGCGCAGCTAGTAGACTGGATGTTCGCCAGACGCTCGCAGCGAAGACGCGATAAGAGCCAAGTGGTAGCGGCAGTCACCCGTCCCCTTATCAAACGAGATGGCCTCAAAGGTCGGGTCAGTATTTACGCCGCGTCGAGGCAGGCTTGCTCGTGGGCTGCCGTGCCTACATTGAAATCGCTGTTCCAACCAATTTGTATGTAGTCTGAAGCGTGAAAACTTTTGCAGCGAGCTGCGTCCCCGTAATTACTGACCCGCCTCCCCCTCTTAGTTGACTAGTTCCTGAATCTCCAGGAAACATGGCGTGTTGCACTGGATCGCTTTTGGCCACTGTCAGATTCGGACCCGGATTAAGAAGCCTCTAGGCTTCAAATCGGTAAATAGCGCACTTTGCTTACATGTTTTCGGGATTCCTGCATCATGTACCTCCAGCAGATACTCTTCTTGATACTAACAACTGAATTACTCTAATAGAACAAAACATGTCTCCAAATAGAAGGCAGGGTCCGTGGTGAGCCACGAAAAATAAAAGACAGGTCTCTAATAGAAGACAGGGTCTGAGCGGTCCACGAAAAAATACAAGGCATATCTCCCATTAGAGTAAATACGGTAAGTACAGACCACGAAATGCTTCTTCAATGATGTGTCTTTTCAGATGCGACGTTACACGCAGCTTGATTACTGAATCCGCGGGCGGGGGGGGGGATGAACAGATGGTTACAACATCCGTAATGTCCACTTTTGTGTAAGGCCACCAAAAAGCTACCGAACGAACAGTACCACTCTTACCCGGCATCTGTGCGACCCTTACAGCGCCTGCCACTGACGGCCTCATAAAGCAAAGAGTCAGTAGATAAAACGTTGCTGCCTGAACCTGGAGCACATACCACAGCGCCACCATCGTACTGACCGAGTTATCGTCGAAGAAGGCGAATGTGCAAACGACACCGGGTCTATGTGCAGAGGCGGGAGCGCATATCGACGATAAATACACTAGACTATACTCAAAAACTTTCGAAGCGCACACTTTTCGTCTACTGGTAAGAAACAACATGTCAATGCCAGGGGGCCCGTTTTTCATACCCGGCATTGGTATGCGGTACCATGTACCGCACGACGAAGAAACGGGTCATATGCAAACAAACCGGCCACGACTAGAAAGAACGCATCGCATGCAGAAAGGAATGATGTATCATTAAGTAGAAACAAGTGACATGTGTGAAGTAGCACATTGCAATTAAGTGGGAATACACGTTTGCGAAAAAGAGAGCACTGTCAATAAACTGGCCTAACAAAATTCCGCTTTCTCTTGCTCACTTGAGTGGACCGGGAACGCACACATTCAGTGAGCACATGACGCTTAGTCATCCAAGCACGGTGACACACAATTACAAGTAACCAGTTGTGAACTTGATCAGTTTTACAAGGTAACAGGTTTCGGTCCTTTAAACAATAGACCTGTTACCTTAGGCAAATAGGCGGGCCTCCTCAGTGAGTGCCTAGATTCCCTTTAGCACTTAGCGTTTCTTCCATGATGTCCTCCATCGAAGCGACGCTTCCCCGGCGGCTCGGCAGCTTTTCCATTAGGGCTCACCATCGTTAAGCAACCGCTAAATCAGTTAACCAAGTGCATGAGCTTTCATTTATCTTCACGACAGGAACAACAAGCACGGTTTTTCCCATTAAGTTGAGTTTAGTCATCGGCATTTGCGAAATGATGGGAATTGCCCTCGGCAACTGCACGAAATTGTGAACATTACGCCATAGCGGCGAGTTTAAGTTAGCAAATGCCGCACAATATCAACCTGCATGGAAGCGCGCGAGTCATTATCCTGCATGTGCCACCACATGTCTCGCTTCCAGTGGATGCCAAGCATGCTGGTTCCAGCATTGCTCTATTGCGACTGCGATGAGCTATATAGAAGCCGTCTTAACGATGCCCCTGTGCGGTGTCCGGTCTAACATCATAGTGAATGCTTTTTGGTGCATAAATTAGCCTCTTAGGCGTTCCCGTCTGAGGGCCGTCTTTTGCCTCTCCGATTGCGATATCAACAAGTGTAATTAGCTGAAGGAACGGACTGCCGTTCCGAAATGTGTTTTGTACTTCACTGACTCGGATGGACCCGTGAGGGTCGCCCGTTCCATGCCAAGTGTTCAATAAACCTTTTCGCACGACTCTACCGTGCTAAGGTGAGGCAGTCCCCGGTGCTAGGACCGGGTCACGAGGACCTAGTTTAACCAGTCGGCTTGGGCGCGGATGGTCTAAGCGCGACACACGCTTTGTTGAACTAAAATCCGATCTTGCGACGCTGCGAGTTCCGTTCTACTTTCACTCTGTCATACCGCTACCCCATGTACGTCTACAGCGATGTGCAAAACATTGTTAGGCTTTTATCAGAATTAAAGGTAAAGCTTCTGTAACGCCAATCGTCCATCGTCTCAACAGTGTGTTTCTGTTATATAAGCTTCCCTATAGTTCCACTTGTGTGCTTGTGAAGCTTTCATGTCTTTTACACACCATGCTTCTGGCGTTCCGCCACCTTCCCTTCGGTGGCTCGCCGCTTGCATTCTCGAGGTTGTTAATCCTCCTCCACGCTCTCCGAGATGTCCTGCATCCACACAGCTCCACAAGGTGATTTATTATTGTGCTTGGCTTAGTAAAGTGGTATACTAAAAGCTACGTTCCTTCCACGGAGCATAAGCTAGCCAAGGACACAACAGTTTCGTATAATTCTCGGTGCGCCTAGCGCTACGTATGCCTCAGCCATGTGCTAAGCTGAACATCTCTGGTACATTTTACTCAACAAATACGCGGCATTGTATGGATCATATGCAGATAGCGCGTATTTTGTCCGCTGCAATGGGGTCAGGCAGCCAGATTGGCCGGAACCGAGCACAGAGCGGGGTATACGTTCTTGCCCGCGCAGATCGCATTGTTCCAGGTGCCCTTCGGTTTTCCGGACGGCGCCAGAAAAGCTTCCATGCATAATTCGTTGGGACTCGGCTCGCCGGGTGCGAAGTTGTTGTAGTCGTACGGGGTGCCGTCCATCCAGTTCCAGTTAAAACTTCCGTCGCGGTCGAACAGTCCAATCCACACGCTAGTGACGCCAACCGAGTTTGTAGTCGACATGTCTAGATCCAGTTCTGATGGACTGATGTAGAACTGTAAGAGAAAAAGGATTTTCTATAATAAACTGCCACTTGACCTTTGCGTTTTTGGAGTATTAAAGCGTCTATTCTAAAAGTGGATTTCTTTTTTTATTACGCCGCGCAGAGTAGACCTGGGATAATTTCAAATTTTGGAGAATATGATTTACATCGAAGTCCTTCCAGCAAAAGAAGCAAATAGCAAAGGAAAATTTCCAATTAAAGCAATATCAAGTGTAATGTATTTTAGCTGTGAGTGGCCCCAGTCTAGGAGTGGACCAGCCAGTCCTCGCTTTGCGCGACCGGAGCCGCTACCAAGCAGAGTGCAGCACAGCGCTACCGCATGTAGCACGCAGCATAGCATTACCGAGTGCTTCGGACTAAAGCTGTTCTCTTCGTTTATTCGTGGTCAGCCCATCATCCCACGGGTTTTTTGAAGTGTGACACGTTGTTCTAAAAGGATTATCAAAACCACAAAGGGTCCAGGCGTTTTCTTGTGGCCAGCTAACTAAAAGGTTCTTTCCAAAGTCCTCGTTAGGGGCGTTTTTTGCTTAACAGTGCAAAGCGGCCCTGGATGCGGCGTTCTAACACGTCTTGCAAGAACAGGAACTTTAGGAGGTTGCTCTTTTTGGGAGAGAGGGGCTCAAAAGGGATTTAGCCTCGACAAATGAAACTCATTTCCAAAGCTTCCGATCACTATGAGATTGTACCAAAAGTAAATACCTCGTTCATTCCGTAGGCACGAGAAAATAATTAAGCTTGCTTTAGCTGGTTAGGATTCGCGACCTATTAAAGAACAGCTTTTTTTGCTATATTAGCGCCGTCAACTGTCGGACTCACCTATCAAGCATTGCGTAGCGTCGGGCGAGCCGATTGTCGCCAGCAATCCGCCAATCGCCACACATTCGTTTCGCGCCTGAGGCTAGTGAACGAACCTTCGACCCACTAAACGCTGTAAGCACTGATTCGATTTTCTAACGTATTCTTCTATCATCCACATTGGATACCTGGTAGCAATGATCCGTATTGGGGCACTGAGTCCAAGACTCGGGACAAGGTGTCGGCGTGGAGGTCATTGTTGGCGTAGTCTTTCTCGTCGTGCTTGCGCTAGACTTTGTAGTCGACGTGGGCGTAGCGAAATTGTCCGTAATCGAGCACAAGGCGGGACACTCGGCTGCGCAGATATCATCGATCCATGTCCCCACGGCAAACCCGGATGGCGGCAAATAAACTTCCACGCATAACTCCTGTCCGCTTGCGTAATCATTCGGCTCGCCGGGTAAGAAGTTGTGGTAGCCGTACGGGGTACCGTCTGCCACTTCCAGCAAGTGCAGTCCGCCGAGTGGCCGGCTATTCCTTCTCTGTCAGAAAGTACAATCCATACAGTGGCGGCAGTAGTGTAGTTTTGGGTAGACATGTTTAAATCGAAATCCCACAGATGGCGTACGGTACGGCATCAATCTGCGGCTGAAAATGCACTAGTACAGGTCATATTACGGCGTCATTATGGGTCGTAGCGTACAACGTACCGTACTCTACCTTACGGATTACGGCACGAGATGGTCAGTACGGTATGGAGTATGGTACGGGGAATGTCGCGTCTAAGTCTACTATGGCATAGGGATTTTGTTTGTTCAAGTGGCAGTGACCGTCCATTCAATCGCCGAATTTTCAAATGTGACGCCCGCGGCAAGCGTGGGAGAAGCAACCGGGTAAACGTCGAAGTCGATCTTTTCGATGACCCACGTGGATCGTACATTAGTATTACACTTTTAACGTTGCTTCTCAGAGATAGCCGTAGAAGCCAGCTCGCTCCAGTTGACTAGCGCACGCAAATGTCGGACTGACCAATCAAGCACTGCATAGCGTCGGGCGAGTCGATTGTCGCCAGACTGCCACCAACCGCCTCACACTGTGCCTGCGCTTGCGAATGATCGAATGCCCCATCGACCCACTAAACATTATTAGTTCGAGCATTTTCTGCTGTCATCTGTGCGAAACGGATGCAAACTACGCATTGCCTGCCTGGTAACAACGGCTGGTATTCGGACAGTAAATCCAAGACGCTGGACAGGCTGCCGGCGTGGTAGTTGATGTTAGCGTAGACGTCGTTGTTGTGTTGCTAAACTGTGTAAACTGTGCCAGAAGCCGGATGATCTAGGAAAGTAAATTAGAGTTCCTCGCCGAAAGGCTATGGCTAAAAAGACGTTCTTCGACAGAAATCGTGAAACGGTCTGTTAAGATCGGAACCTTTTGGAACTAAGTCTGAATCAGTTCAGTGCTGCTGAGAAACGTACGTTTTGAATTCCAAACAGCCGTCGTATGCGACATGCGTGACTGGCGTCTTACAGATGAGTCTCGTCATCCGCGGTTCCGTGTCCTCGACGGTGTAGCCGGGGCTTAGAAGCTGCACCACCGTGTTCGATCCTCCCAGCGGCGCACCGGGTGCCCAAGGTAGGTCATTGGCGACGGTACCGTCATACCTAAAGTGAGACGTTCAGAACTTTCCTCATTCCGCACATATTTATAACCGGCAAGAACTACCATTGGTAGGTTGTCCCCGCGAGCAGTGTCGCGCCGAGGTGGATTGCTCCTGTACGTCCGAAGAACCTCGCGAGCCGTTTGTACTCTCGTGGCTCGCTGATTTTTAGCACGTGCGTCGTGGAACCAAACCGTTGCGAGCAGTAGTCGCCAGAGATTAGCGTCTCCCCTAGAGCCATCTCGCTGGAGTTAAGGGTATAGGAGAAGTAGCAGTACCACGTGCCATCGAATAGCATCTAAATCGCACAGGAACTCGCTGGATATTTTCTGGCATACTCGAAACTGTAAGACAGACTGGGATCGGTACGCCTCCTAGTCGTCTTGTTTCAATACCTTCATGTCATGTTCATTGTCGCAGAGAAAATCGATGGAATCCGCTGCTTGTGACAATGACAGAAGGAATCCGGTGCCGTCCTCTAGGCTTCCGGCATCGTACTCGTATGTCGTGGGAGAGTAGATCGTCGTGCGTAGCCCTGTGGCGACATCCAAGCTTCCCTTAACGACGCGTCGACAGGATGGCCTTACTGGGAGAGATGACTATTGTGTCTGGTTATCGGAAGATCCAGATCATCGACTTTGCGGTGAAAACAAACAACTTTTACAATTTTAACTAGAGGCAGTGGCTCTGTTTGACGTGGCCAAGTTTGTACGTCTAGTCTCGGTGCCTTTCAAAAACTATGGCCTGGAGTTGCAAATAACAGCGAGTAACCATGATGTCGGTAGTCCCCTTGAGCCAATACGATTGCGACCACTTTGTCCGGGCCTATTCATTACCTTTACCATGCTCGCCAACCGCTGCAACAACTTGCCTTGACGCACGTCGGGTTCTTGTAAGTCGTTTTCACTAGGAGACATCGAGCGTCCTCCTCTTCTAGGCACGACGTCGCCGCAGACCAGCGCTCGTGTTCTTCGATACGCAGCCAGTAGGACGGCTGTTCGCCCGAAGCTCGCAGCGAAGATCCGATAATCCCCGCATGATACCGACAGTCACCCGTCGCTTTGTCAAAGGAGATGGCTTCAAAGGTAGGGTCAGCATTGAATGCTGCGTCGAGGCACGCTTGCGCGTCGTCTGCAGCGCCTGCGTTGAAGTCGTTGTTCCAATCGAGTTGTATGTAATCTGAAGCCGGACACCGTTGTCTATTGTACGTATGTCGACACAGGCCGCTACACTTAGGCAGACGGATATTACCTAATCTCACTACGCACTGAACCGGGCAGGCAGTTTTTAGAGGAAACCGAGTGACACCGGACCGCTTTCAGAATAAAGCCTAAGATTTTAGAAGGGCGGAGGGAGTTTTTCACTGGAATTTTTTTTAGTTTTGATCACTCTTGTTCAACGTCCGTTTCGTTCTCGATATATCGCAGGTATCAACCGACACTTCTTCCACAGACAGAAATACGCTCATTGACTTGAAAATCGTTAAAGAAGCACACTCGCTTGTATATGCTTAGGCACCACTGGGGAGCGTCTGCTTCTACCGGCGACATCCATGTATTGCGCTCAAGTTCTGTGGTATTTTGCACATCCATTTTACTGGCATTAAATGTTTGTTGGGGCAAGATCTCAGTGTCCCTTGACAATTAACATCCGTTATTTTTCTTGGTGAGGGAATTATTGATAGTGTGTGTTACCAGAACGGCTATGATATAAGAAACGTGACAAAAAACAAAACAGTTTCATTTGTGTCTTTAAGGTGCGAATTAGTGAGACAACATTAGCAGTGTTTAGAGATTATTGCAACGCCAAATAGAACCTCAGCTAGCGAACGATACCACTCTTACCTGGCATCAACTTGATGCGTACGGCACCCGTCACAGACTGTCTAAAGAAGCAGGTGCGTCAGCAAAAAAGCATTGCTGCAGGAACGTAGAACACATCCAGCGCCATCATGCCAAGCGCGATCTCCGACGAAGGCGAATGCGCAACTGACACTCGTGTTTACGTGCAGAGAGAGGGTAGCGCATGTCAACGAGAAATACACTAGACTACGCTCAAAACATTTGAAGCGCACATTTTCTGCATATAAATTTGAGGCATTTGACGCGAGAGGAGAAGGACGAAAGCGAAAAGGCCACTGCAAAACAGAAGCGACATCAAAGTTTCTTCTCGACGTACTTTTGTTTTCACAAAAGGCTTGCTGATTGACGACGCATGTCACATTTTTGCCATAGTTTCGGCGATAAGCGCAGCGTTAGAAGCGCACCTAGCAGCAGAAACACACAGAAAAAAGAAGCGCAACCAAAGAGCATTCACCAAACCCTAGATAGTAGACCTTTCATGCGAGCCCCTTCCAAGGTCACGGACCGGGGTACGGTCTCAGCGAGGTAAGGAAAACAAAGAGTCTTTGGTCCGTGTTGTAGAAGTCTGAGTTTCGCCTTGTAATTGGCTGAACTGTTTTGTCCTTGACATTTGATGTGATGTCATTCGGATTTAAATGGAAACAAAATTTCGGAGTAAGCTGGAGGCTCTCAGAAGCGGCACACATTACCATCCATCCGCCTAGCAATTTACCAGCTTACGTGGTTGGTTGGAAACATTTATGGAATTCGTATGGCAGAATGGAAGCCCGTTATTTAGGGAAGTCCATGTAGTTTATCTAAAGTCTACTTAAATTAACCGTTCTAACGGTCTGGTCAATCAGAACCTCTCGGGTTATGTATCCTCAACTGTTTTTTTAAACGGTCGGTGCTTTGAGCAAGCTTCTCATAGGCCTCATTATCCCTTCCCCGTCGTGAAGTACCCCGCTGTGGGCCCGTGCGGGCGTAGGTAGAGACAGGCTCGCATAACTCATTTTTTCGGATCCTTTGTAAAGCGTCTCCGTACGAGCGGTTTGGCATCGAATAGACCACTGTCTGGCGCGGAGGCTCTGGCTTCGTCGGCAGCTGACGTAAAGGTTACAACGGCCATTAGGCTTAACAAAGAGACGCCTAAAACGTAAGCATTTGCTGAGGATAAACCGGCATCGTTCGTTACGTTGGCATACAGATATTCCACCGACCGTAGGCCAGCATCGACCTTGTCCCAACAACATCCCGAATCCCAGCGAAACGAAGGAAAGTCTGTAGTGGATTCATCTTTTACGCCAGCTACTGGTTTCCGTAGTCTTGGTACTCCTCAGCGCCATGTTCCCTCTTGTCACATTCAGATTGTCGCCCAAATCATTCCTTTGTACCGTTTATGTCAAAGAGATTTGGCGTCCTTAACTCCATTTGTGTGCTTATGCCATGATAACGCGCACCCAATGTTTACATCAGTCTTATTCCGAACCTCGACTCCATTTCCGACGAGTCATGGCAACGCAGTACG
>JNEY01001368.1:9223-28049 GCA_020875895.1 Aphelenchus avenae
GAGTCCGAGTCCGAGTCCGAGTCCGACCTCGAGTCCGACCTCGAGGACATGTCCACCCATTGTGGCCACCTCGAGTCCTAGTCCGAGTCCGAGTCCGGGACTCGAGGTCGGACTCGGACTCGGACTCGGACTCGAGGTGGCCACAATAGGACTCGGACTCGGACTCGGACTCGGACTCGGGGTCGGCATTGTGGCCAGGGCTTTATTTTTGCCGAAACTGTAGGGCGACTTATGTTTTTGGTTTACCCTTTAATGCGATAGGTGCAGCTCGATTTTTATTAGTCTTTTCATGCGTCTACTTATTTCTAAGAACCTCTTGCGTGCGTTGGAGGACCTTTAGGATGCTTGGGCGTCGGATGCTAAAAAAGACACCTCAGGACCCATAAAATTGCCGGCATACTCAGCCCTAAAACAAGGTACTGCCAGTGTCTACTATGTTGGCTCAACCCTACGCCGCGCGCGTTAGAAGATTCGCCATATGACACTGACTGTCTTTGGTACCACTTTTTGCGTCGCTCTGAAGGAATTCGCGCAGCACCGAACCGCTCAAGAAGTGCTCTTTTACTGCTCGTACAACACATAGAACGCCAATATAAAGACGAGCGAGATTCAACGACTGTTAATGTCGGACTGGCGTGAGAATACACCGGGTATGAGTGTCGGGTATTGTGAATCATGATTTCGCGTGCTTCAGTTCGATGTACCGTGGTTCGTCCTGGATTTGAACAACCTAAAAATGCATTTATGAGCTCACACGTGGCATTCAACATGAAAGTTCGCCTTCTTGTAGTGCCTGTACTCAAAACACTTGTGAGATTATAAAGCGTTTCCATTGTTGAATTGTTGTTGACAAACATCAGTGTAAAGCGTTGATCTCAGACATGGGTAGACGTAGCCGCAAATATACTTAGTCACCAAAAACTGTCGAAAACCTCGGTGAAGGTCATTCGTCTTGACGGAACGGACGTCGTCGTAAGGCGAACGTAATTCGTGGCCGGCCCTATTTGACCGCGTGGTGCACTTTTCACGTGCCTCTCGTTAACTTCCGCGTACTCTGGTGACAGACTCAGAAAACAACGGGAATGATGAGTCAACGCGCAACTAGTGCACGTGGCGATAACGACAGTGTACTGCGGAATTATTCGGCATTTTTCTATTTAGGTAGGTGCGGATCAAGCGGTCGTTAACGTTGAAAGAAGCAATGTTAGAGGTTTTAACCGAGTACTTAGTCCTTATTGTTCCGTCGAACTCAAAAATTGTCTCTGATCGGTCCGTCTACGGCGCTCACTTTTTTCCATCCGTGTTTCAGTTCGGATTAGCCGGGTGTGATAATCATCACAGCAGTTGGCGCCAGTGCTAACTGATCAAACCTAGTCCACAATAAACTTCTGCATCACAATGCGGCGACTTAATTGAGCGAGCAATGATACGCCCCGTATTGCTACCGATATTGTCAGTGCCATCACAAGGGAAACTTGAAAAGCTCCACAATTCGACCTTGCCACTTGAAATTTTCAGTTAACGGAAACAAGGTAATGATCCGATTATTGTCCTGACAGCATTGGCGAGCTTCTATCAGTTATCTTCCGGTGCACTGAGTTTTTTACCAACGCAAACTTCATGCCTACCCTATGACGTTGTACCCGGAAGTTGCAGTGCCTCACTCATGAGTTCAAGCCAGTATCGAACTGGGCAAAGACAATATAAATATTTTAGGAATTTTTCCATACCATATCAACCGTTTAGTAAGCCAGATCAGGCAATTTTGGATGAAGTACGCTGTTCTGCAACTGGGCACGTATTTGCCACTAGCGTTCTCTAGTAAGCGTCGCGCACGAGCGGATAGCATTGGCGCATTGCATTGTAAATTAGATTGCACTCGTCGCAGCTGCCCAACTCTCTTCGTGGTTATCTCGTGCGCCCTGCGTTGTCATCGTCGTCAGAATGCAACATGAGGGTTCAGCTCGAAGAGTGTAACGTCACATTACTTGCAAGGGACAATCGCTTGGATGCATGATTTGACGCATGCTGCGCAGCTTACACAATGAGCTAAAATGGTGCACTTTGCGTCACAAACCATGCCGAAGATAAGTCCGCGACTGACTATTTAAACGCTCGTCCATGAATTCAGTTGCTTGTGACGACCCAGGCCGCGGAAGTTGTCCTGGCCTTCCTAATGTACGTGCCAACAAGCACATACCATCTGCAAGGAACTTACCCTAATGGGCATACGTTCACAAATGCAACGATTGCGTACTGTTTGGCCCTCGTTGGAGTTGCCGGAATACTCTACACTGTTTTCTCGTGCATTCTGCTGCATGGATGCAGAGGTAAAGAAGGAAGAAGTTTTACGAACTACTGAAATGAATGGGGATCTGTTTAGTTATACTATGGTTATGCTATGGAGAAAAACTTTATACGCGCGGGAAAGTACCTTTAAACGTAGGGGAAACCATACCCCCCCCCCCGTATAAAGCTCCCCCACCACCCCACCCCCCTCCGCATAACCAAACAGATCCCCCACTGACACTCTTTAGGCGGCTTTGAAGCGAACGAACTTGACCTTGTGTATGCCTCGGAGCGAACGGAACGCCGACTGACGCTATGGATCGTACCTCTAAGACAGACAACATCTATTACTTCCTGAATAAGGTCTGTCGGACAAAGAAAATAAATGAGGCGGGAGGCATCGTTATTTTATAGCGCCTCAGAGGTAAAGTTTCGGACGTCCAATACAAAGGATGTGGTTGAAGTTATCCATGACGCGGAACTTTCGCCGCGGTCGGAAGCGCCAAGCAAACTAGTTCAGCGTGCAGTCACTGAACAAACCTAGGTTACTGGTTCGCAATGACGTCTAAAGTACAAACCCTTTTTTACAACTCATTAAGTTGAAAGAATAACTCGTAAGTCACCCATTATTCGCAACCACCGATTCTATTCTTCTTCTTTTACGTCGGAGAACCGTATCGCGCGTGAATAACACAGTTATCGTGCCGTATGGGGCGAGCGTGGATCCGTATTCTTGGGCGAATATTGCGAGCTTTATGATATGGGACAATCGCAAGTTGATTTTGCCAAGGCTTAACCTGGAGATGTATTTGACATTCATTCGTAGAAGAAGCCCGCAAATTTTTAAGCTTAGATATGTGGAAGATTTGCTGCGTTATATGTCACTTCTCAACTCGCAAAATGAAACGATGCACAGCTTTTTGCGACTACCGCGCACCAATTGGTTTTAGTGGAAAGTCATCTAAAGGAAAAGTACTAAGGAGACAGCCTATGATCGTTCAAGTAATTTCGCACTTGTAATTCTCAAGCACAAGCTCAAAAGCTGATTTTTTGCGCTTAGCGGTCCTGAAGAACAGTGAGCTGGGAGCAAGGTCCTTCCCATGACATTGACAGCATTCGATCCAACATTAACATTCTGCGGTCTGACCCGGTTGACTTAGCCTACCGCGAACGACCGAGTTGAAATAGAAACAAACTCGTCGACAAGTAGCTTTACATCCTACGTGTTCCCTCCAGCGAGGCAGCTAGTGAGCTAGCTGGTCCTAGCGAAGTCGGCGACTCTGCCGTATCTGTGTAAAGGTATAGCGATCTTGGCATTAGAACTTTTAATCTCCGAGCTGCACTGAACTGCTTTAAAAGCATTCGTTTACTTATCTTGAAACACGGAAAACGATTAGGTAAAGTAAAACGGGGTGGAATCACAGCAGATGCTGGAGTGGCGTTGGAATACACCGGGCACGAGCGTCGAGTGCCGCGAATCATGCTTTCGCGTGCTTCAGTTCGATGTACCGCCGTTCGTCCTGGATTTGAACAACCTGAAAATGCATTTGTAAGTTCTCGTTGATGTTCGAAAAGATACTTTATTCCCTAATCAGTTCCCAAAGTAAAGAAAAACATTTTTGTGAGCGGATGCCACTTTGCAGATGCGCGTGATATTACCTGGAACTGGAAGTCACGCCTCGGCTTAGAACAGTTGGCTTCGACAGCACACGAGATCTCCGATGGCATATGTACGAAGAGAACTTGACCGGTTGACCGAGAGAATTGTCCGCAGTTTCAGAGATCGCAAGATCCTTTAGGAAAGCGAATGGAAGTACTTCGGAGAAGTGACTATGCCCAGGACCTTGAAGGGATTATAAGGCGTTCCATTGTTGAATCGTGCATTTTTGTGTAATGCTGTCCTCTCAGACGTCCGTAGACGAACCGCAAATAGCATTACTCATCAAAACAGTCGAAAAACGCCGGTAAAGTTCATTCATTTTGATGGTACGAACACTATCCTCAGACAGTGTAATTTGTCAGCGGCCCAGTTTGACCGAGTGGCGCACTCTTCACGTGCCCTCTCGTAAAGTTCCGCGTCAGGGTACGTACGAGCGATCAACGGAGAAAACAGTCGGAATGATGAGTCAACGAGTATTTAGGCACGCGGCGAGAACGAAGGTGTGCTGCATAAATCATACGGCATATTAGCTTAAAGTGTGGATTAAGCGATCGTTACCATTTTCGTAGGAGCAGTATTAAGGGTTTCGAAGGCGCATGTTACTCTGATTGCTTGGTTGAACTCCGAACATGTGCAGGTGACACTTTTGCTTGAATATCTCGCGGCAAGACCGTGTACTCAGTACGACGAAAGTACGAGAGGCCGATAACTTAAAGAAATTTTCATGCGTTGTACCCACAAATCCAAAAAACACACAAAGGCCATTTTGTGAATTTTGGCCATTTGTCGTATGCTGGATTCTCCCGAGCGAAGCGAGGCCCCTGGGCGCGTGCGCCCAATGCCCCGAGCGAAGCGAGGGGAACCACATCGCGCGCTTAGGCTTAGGATTAGGGCTTAGGAACGCCGAAATCGGCGACTAAAAAGTTTTTTTTTGCGTTTGTGNCTGGCGACTCGGACGTAACGATGGCGCTTCTTCCATCTCCGAGTCGAAGCCACATGTCAGTTCACGGTCGAAATACCGGCGGTGATCAGCAATGTACGTTTCGTATTCGGGAAGCTTGAATGAGATTCGGTCACTGCAGTCGAAATCCTCATTCTTTGGCGTTCCGAGACACTCGACGTACTGTGCACCGGCACCCATACCTGTGGAGTACCTAGACGATGCATTATTTACAAAGTGTCGTGTTGTTTATCACCATATTTCCGTCCCGTGATGATACGAATGTTCGCCAGTGGGATCACACGGCAAGCTGTCGTCACTTGGGTCCACTCTGCTGTCGTTTAAAGCCTTCTGACACGCCGGTAGATGGGGAACGATATCGAGGCGGTGGACGACGCGAAAGCTATACATGTATTCAACCGGTCAATTGCGAGCAAGAGTCAACAAAAGTTCCAAACCTACCTGTGCGGCACGAGCGTGCCATGAACTTTCGCAAACCTCGTGCAGCCGACTCGAGGCTGACCGAACGTGTAGAGCTTTACTTGGTTGCTACTTCTGTGTCCGGAAAGCACCGCCTTAACGGCAGCTAGCGATGCCAGCGCACCGCCCAGAGAGTGTCCCGTGAACGTCACATTAAAGCTCTACGAATCAGGCTATTTAGGGAAAGTATCGTTGGTCAACCTTATATTTAGCATCCATCAACACGTTCTCAATTCCATACCACAATGTGGCAAACGCGTAGAAGAAATACCTGTTGACCTAAACACGCGGGTTGAGTTTTGTTACTCTTAGCTGTTGTCCTTTCATTTGCCATACCTTGCCAGCACCGTAAAAGTTGACTTTCGGGTTTAACGACTGCCACCCTTCTACGAACAACTGCGCGGGAGTTTGCGTCCCACGAAATACGACAGCTAAGGTTCTCGTTATGTTCGATGCGATGATGTAATAGCGGCAGCTAGTGCCCACAGAATCGCAGTTGTTTTCAGTCGACGTAAGCAACGACCACTGCTCGGATTTTGGAAGAGTTCTGAACACCTGCAAAATCGGCACAAGTGCAATCAGTTCAACGCACCTTCGGACGCACCCGATCGGGTCAGGGAAGTAGGCTCCTGCAGATAAGTCGAGTAGCCGCTTAGCATATTCTTCGTCGTACAGTGTCCTCTTGAAGGAATCCTTTGCGCATACGAAGCTAAGGAAATGTAGCAGCAAGATCCCAGAACGCATGTAGCGTTCGGACGCTTTTGCTTTGACCGTTTGTGCTCTCCTTTTCTCACGCGACCGAAAGAACAAGGATGTGTTCTTCGATGACGCGCAAGACCGACCGACGCTCCTCAGATTGACGGATGACTCCGTTCCCAGAAACGTCCGAAGTCTTCTTGGCGGGCGCATTAGCGGGAGGGAGCGTTCACCATGTGCGACAAACATGAGTAACTTGTAAATCATAAGATTTTAGTGTCAAATGAATCCTCGGCTTAATTGTTGCTAACATGACACCACCATCCGTGAGTTTATTCCCGCGCTTTATTTGTTGTCACTAACATACGTAAGCGGGAATCGACTAGCATAGAAGGTTTTGAAGTCGTTAGACACGCCGCACTGTTGACCCGGACTGACGAAGCATGTCACCGTCGGACCCATAATGACGCATCTTTGACCTTCCGGACAGTTGTGTTCTTCGCAAGCTTAATAGAAGTCAAGGATGGAATCGCATAGCAGTCACTTGACAAGCAGAAAAGCAAGTTGGTAAGTGACTTACGGTCATATGTTGGCATATGCGCAGCGTCTTCCGTGACGTTAATCTTTTTCCATACTAAAACGTTTATTGTAGAAGACACAGTCAACCGACGAAAAAGTTTCTGTACGGACTGGGGCTCGGCAGAACGAAGCGGGTACAAAAGAGATTTTAAAGGCCTCTTCTAAGCTATATAACGGTTTTAAGGTTGTTACTAGGGACCGGATACAGAACCGAACCCAGAACCGAGTTCGGTTCTGGGGGGGGGGGACAGAACCGAACCAGGGTTCGTTTCTGTGGTTCGGTTCTGTACCCGACACGGTTTTGTAGGTGGTTCTGTACAGAACTAAAATGTAACAACATCGCATAATTTTTGCCGAGTAACACCAACAGTCGCTCTTCCGACGCCTGCGGTGAGCTCCATTTAGTTCAAATACACTAAAACACTAAACACCAACTAAATTCTTGAGTGTTTCATCGAATTTTGAACCGGTCACTTATCTTGAATGCACTTTGGATGCCTCTTTTTTCGTATTTTCAAGGTCTCGATCACAAAACACGATTCTTTAGAAGCGTACTTGTCCTTTGAAGAAGATACGCTGTGATTAATGCAGAAACAACACCTTTATTTTTTTCGGTTCGGTTCTGGTCATCCAACAGAACCGAACCGTGGTTCGGTTCTGGGGGTACAGAACCGAACCGTAGTTCGGTTCTGTGCTTGATGCGGTTCTGTAAGTGGTTCTATACAGAACTAAAATGTCACAAAATAGCATCATTTTTACCGAGTAACACCAACAATCGCTCTAGCGACGCCTGCGGCGAGCTCTATGTAGTTCAAATACACTAAAACACTAAATACCAGCTGAATTCTTGAGTGTTTCGATCGAACTTTAAACCGGGCACTTATCTTAAATGCACTTTGGACGCATCTTTTTGTCCTATTTGCAAGATCTTGAGCACAAATACGATTCTATAGAAGCATGCTTGTCCTTTCTTGAAGATACGCTGTGATTAAAGCAGAAATAACAACTTTTTTCCGGTTCGGTTCTGGGCGATAACAGAACCGAACCACGGTTCGGTTGGGGGGGGGGNCGACCCCGAGTCCGAGTCCGGGACTCGAGGTCGGACTCGGACTCGGACTCGGACTCGAGGTGGCCACAATAGGACTCGGACTCGGACTCGGACTCGGACTCGGGGTCGGCATTGTGGCCAGGGCTTTATTTTTGCCGAAACTGTAGGGCGACTTATGTTTTTGGTTTACCCTTTAATGCGATAGGTGCAGCTCGATTTTTATTAGTCTTTTCATGCGTCTACTTATTTCTAAGAACCTCTTGCGTGCGTTGGAGGACCTTTAGGATGCTTGGGCGTCGGATGCTAAAAAAGACACCTCAGGACCCATAAAATTGCCGGCATACTCAGCCCTAAAACAAGGTACTGCCAGTGTCTACTATGTTGGCTCAACCCTACGCCGCGCGCGTTAGAAGATTCGCCATATGACACTGACTGTCTTTGGTACCACTTTTTGCGTCGCTCTGAAGGAATTCGCGCAGCACCGAACCGCTCAAGAAGTGCTCTTTTACTGCTCGTACAACACATAGAACGCCAATATAAAGACGAGCGAGATTCAACGACTGTTAATGTCGGACTGGCGTGAGAATACACCGGGTATGAGTGTCGGGTATTGTGAATCATGATTTCGCGTGCTTCAGTTCGATGTACCGTGGTTCGTCCTGGATTTGAACAACCTAAAAATGCATTTATGAGCTCACACGTGGCATTCAACATGAAAGTTCGCCTTCTTGTAGTGCCTGTACTCAAAACACTTGTGAGATTATAAAGCGTTTCCATTGTTGAATTGTTGTTGACAAACATCAGTGTAAAGCGTTGATCTCAGACATGGGTAGACGTAGCCGCAAATATACTTAGTCACCAAAAACTGTCGAAAACCTCGGTGAAGGTCATTCGTCTTGACGGAACGGACGTCGTCGTAAGGCGAACGTAATTCGTGGCCGGCCCTATTTGACCGCGTGGTGCACTTTTCACGTGCCTCTCGTTAACTTCCGCGTACTCTGGTGACAGACTCAGAAAACAACGGGAATGATGAGTCAACGCGCAACTAGTGCACGTGGCGATAACGACAGTGTACTGCGGAATTATTCGGCATTTTTCTATTTAGGTAGGTGCGGATCAAGCGGTCGTTAACGTTGAAAGAAGCAATGTTAGAGGTTTTAACCGAGTACTTAGTCCTTATTGTTCCGTCGAACTCAAAAATTGTCTCTGATCGGTCCGTCTACGGCGCTCACTTTTTTCCATCCGTGTTTCAGTTCGGATTAGCCGGGTGTGATAATCATCACAGCAGTTGGCGCCAGTGCTAACTGATCAAACCTAGTCCACAATAAACTTCTGCATCACAATGCGGCGACTTAATTGAGCGAGCAATGATACGCCCCGTATTGCTACCGATATTGTCAGTGCCATCACAAGGGAAACTTGAAAAGCTCCACAATTCGACCTTGCCACTTGAAATTTTCAGTTAACGGAAACAAGGTAATGATCCGATTATTGTCCTGACAGCATTGGCGAGCTTCTATCAGTTATCTTCCGGTGCACTGAGTTTTTTACCAACGCAAACTTCATGCCTACCCTATGACGTTGTACCCGGAAGTTGCAGTGCCTCACTCATGAGTTCAAGCCAGTATCGAACTGGGCAAAGACAATATAAATATTTTAGGAATTTTTCCATACCATATCAACCGTTTAGTAAGCCAGATCAGGCAATTTTGGATGAAGTACGCTGTTCTGCAACTGGGCACGTATTTGCCACTAGCGTTCTCTAGTAAGCGTCGCGCACGAGCGGATAGCATTGGCGCATTGCATTGTAAATTAGATTGCACTCGTCGCAGCTGCCCAACTCTCTTCGTGGTTATCTCGTGCGCCCTGCGTTGTCATCGTCGTCAGAATGCAACATGAGGGTTCAGCTCGAAGAGTGTAACGTCACATTACTTGCAAGGGACAATCGCTTGGATGCATGATTTGACGCATGCTGCGCAGCTTACACAATGAGCTAAAATGGTGCACTTTGCGTCACAAACCATGCCGAAGATAAGTCCGCGACTGACTATTTAAACGCTCGTCCATGAATTCAGTTGCTTGTGACGACCCAGGCCGCGGAAGTTGTCCTGGCCTTCCTAATGTACGTGCCAACAAGCACATACCATCTGCAAGGAACTTACCCTAATGGGCATACGTTCACAAATGCAACGATTGCGTACTGTTTGGCCCTCGTTGGAGTTGCCGGAATACTCTACACTGTTTTCTCGTGCATTCTGCTGCATGGATGCAGAGGTAAAGAAGGAAGAAGTTTTACGAACTACTGAAATGAATGGGGATCTGTTTAGTTATACTATGGTTATGCTATGGAGAAAAACTTTATACGCGCGGGAAAGTACCTTTAAACGTAGGGGAAACCATACCCCCCCCCCCGTATAAAGCTCCCCCACCACCCCACCCCCCTCCGCATAACCAAACAGATCCCCCACTGACACTCTTTAGGCGGCTTTGAAGCGAACGAACTTGACCTTGTGTATGCCTCGGAGCGAACGGAACGCCGACTGACGCTATGGATCGTACCTCTAAGACAGACAACATCTATTACTTCCTGAATAAGGTCTGTCGGACAAAGAAAATAAATGAGGCGGGAGGCATCGTTATTTTATAGCGCCTCAGAGGTAAAGTTTCGGACGTCCAATACAAAGGATGTGGTTGAAGTTATCCATGACGCGGAACTTTCGCCGCGGTCGGAAGCGCCAAGCAAACTAGTTCAGCGTGCAGTCACTGAACAAACCTAGGTTACTGGTTCGCAATGACGTCTAAAGTACAAACCCTTTTTTACAACTCATTAAGTTGAAAGAATAACTCGTAAGTCACCCATTATTCGCAACCACCGATTCTATTCTTCTTCTTTTACGTCGGAGAACCGTATCGCGCGTGAATAACACAGTTATCGTGCCGTATGGGGCGAGCGTGGATCCGTATTCTTGGGCGAATATTGCGAGCTTTATGATATGGGACAATCGCAAGTTGATTTTGCCAAGGCTTAACCTGGAGATGTATTTGACATTCATTCGTAGAAGAAGCCCGCAAATTTTTAAGCTTAGATATGTGGAAGATTTGCTGCGTTATATGTCACTTCTCAACTCGCAAAATGAAACGATGCACAGCTTTTTGCGACTACCGCGCACCAATTGGTTTTAGTGGAAAGTCATCTAAAGGAAAAGTACTAAGGAGACAGCCTATGATCGTTCAAGTAATTTCGCACTTGTAATTCTCAAGCACAAGCTCAAAAGCTGATTTTTTGCGCTTAGCGGTCCTGAAGAACAGTGAGCTGGGAGCAAGGTCCTTCCCATGACATTGACAGCATTCGATCCAACATTAACATTCTGCGGTCTGACCCGGTTGACTTAGCCTACCGCGAACGACCGAGTTGAAATAGAAACAAACTCGTCGACAAGTAGCTTTACATCCTACGTGTTCCCTCCAGCGAGGCAGCTAGTGAGCTAGCTGGTCCTAGCGAAGTCGGCGACTCTGCCGTATCTGTGTAAAGGTATAGCGATCTTGGCATTAGAACTTTTAATCTCCGAGCTGCACTGAACTGCTTTAAAAGCATTCGTTTACTTATCTTGAAACACGGAAAACGATTAGGTAAAGTAAAACGGGGTGGAATCACAGCAGATGCTGGAGTGGCGTTGGAATACACCGGGCACGAGCGTCGAGTGCCGCGAATCATGCTTTCGCGTGCTTCAGTTCGATGTACCGCCGTTCGTCCTGGATTTGAACAACCTGAAAATGCATTTGTAAGTTCTCGTTGATGTTCGAAAAGATACTTTATTCCCTAATCAGTTCCCAAAGTAAAGAAAAACATTTTTGTGAGCGGATGCCACTTTGCAGATGCGCGTGATATTACCTGGAACTGGAAGTCACGCCTCGGCTTAGAACAGTTGGCTTCGACAGCACACGAGATCTCCGATGGCATATGTACGAAGAGAACTTGACCGGTTGACCGAGAGAATTGTCCGCAGTTTCAGAGATCGCAAGATCCTTTAGGAAAGCGAATGGAAGTACTTCGGAGAAGTGACTATGCCCAGGACCTTGAAGGGATTATAAGGCGTTCCATTGTTGAATCGTGCATTTTTGTGTAATGCTGTCCTCTCAGACGTCCGTAGACGAACCGCAAATAGCATTACTCATCAAAACAGTCGAAAAACGCCGGTAAAGTTCATTCATTTTGATGGTACGAACACTATCCTCAGACAGTGTAATTTGTCAGCGGCCCAGTTTGACCGAGTGGCGCACTCTTCACGTGCCCTCTCGTAAAGTTCCGCGTCAGGGTACGTACGAGCGATCAACGGAGAAAACAGTCGGAATGATGAGTCAACGAGTATTTAGGCACGCGGCGAGAACGAAGGTGTGCTGCATAAATCATACGGCATATTAGCTTAAAGTGTGGATTAAGCGATCGTTACCATTTTCGTAGGAGCAGTATTAAGGGTTTCGAAGGCGCATGTTACTCTGATTGCTTGGTTGAACTCCGAACATGTGCAGGTGACACTTTTGCTTGAATATCTCGCGGCAAGACCGTGTACTCAGTACGACGAAAGTACGAGAGGCCGATAACTTAAAGAAATTTTCATGCGTTGTACCCACAAATCCAAAAAACACACAAAGGCCATTTTGTGAATTTTGGCCATTTGTCGTATGCTGGATTCTCCCGAGCGAAGCGAGGCCCCTGGGCGCGTGCGCCCAATGCCCCGAGCGAAGCGAGGGGAACCACATCGCGCGCTTAGGCTTAGGATTAGGGCTTAGGAACGCCGAAATCGGCGACTAAAAAGTTTTTTTTTGCGTTTGTGGGTCATTTCGCATGAAATTTCGGGGTACTAAAAATTTGTGGGTCATATCACGTGAAACTTGTGGGTCACTTAGCTGGAGACGCGTTATTGCCCGCCATACTTATTGCGCAGAATACGATTTACGCCAGGGTTCATGATTTCAGCGCATCATTGTGTGTCATGTATTAACTAATAGTGGAATCGCATGTATTCGCCTGCGCTGCGAGACGAACACAAGATAATCCATTGTAGCGGTAATTACGCTGCACTCTGAGTGATCCATTCAGCGGTTACTCGATATATTTTGACGTCCGACCCGTGCATTAGTCGCAAATGCCGCCGTGTTTCGGCATGGAATTCAGCACCTCCGAGTACATCACCTCGTCGTTGAGCCTTCTCGCAAACTTCACGCTTCGCCCTCTTAACCATACTGAATCCCGCTCGAGAACTACCTACGTGTCTATAGCCGCTTACTGCTATGCAGTGCCGTAATCGGACTGATGTTGAGTGGTAGGCTCCTCACTTTCTGCAAAAGCTTTGTCGACGACGGAGCACGAAGACTACCCGTCGGGCAATGGGATTTTGGAACTTACCCCCACCGGCGCTTCACGTGTACTTCCTCTACCTCGTCGTCCTTTCAGTCATTATACCTCAAATTTATCGTTACTGTTCTCTGTGCAGATGAAACTTTTGCTTGAACATCGAGGGAAGTTTCTTTAAGAAACCAAGAACTGTGCATTCATCAGACGATTCTAATGCCTCTGCTTGTAACTGTAGGGACCAGGCGGCGCGGCGCTAGCTCGGCGTTCTTGATATTTGCCTTCGGAACACGCCTATCAATAGAGGACAAGGGTCTGATTGAAGTTATGGCCTGCAAGCATGCCGGACAAACGCTTTTTTTGCACCGATGATGCGGTAATAATTAAATCATTTTTTTGCAAATGTCACTGCTCCACCGTTCACCTGGTACGCGTCGTTACCGGTGCTTTTGTCATATTTTCGAATAAAATTGGTGAAATTTTGTGTCGTCTAAATTCTAAAACTTTTCCAAATTATGTTAATCAATAATAATTCACCAGTGGAATTAGTCGAGGAAGTACGGTAGTTGTGTCGGGGCTAAGCTGCGTTTCCACCCCCTTGTTTCCAGCGAAACCACTCTCTAATTCAGGAGGTGGTTTTAATTAGGGGTGGTCTTGTTGGAGATGGATTATGTCCGCATTGGCCAAAAACACTGGCGAAATCAGTTTCTTCCGCTGTCTGATAAAAAATTTGGACTAGAACGAATATGTCATTCGTGTAGGTAAACACTCCTGTTCCTTGACCTCACTCTTCTTCTCTGTCCTTTAACAGGAATAGTTCTTCGGCCTGAGCCAGTTCATCGGGTTGCACTTTCGTTTTCGTTCGATGAATTTTCTGACTTACACGTTTGTTTTTAATTAGAAGGACAACTAAAGCCTGTTTGCCCTTAACGTACAGTATCTGAAAAGCCTATCGTATCAGTGAGTAGGCGCATATATCACCAGCTCTCATCGTCCATGTTCGATTGAGGGTGGGTGAGGTGAGGCCGAATGCGAGCGCTAATGCTAATGCGAACAAACGACGGCGAGCTTAAATATGCTATTTCTCTAAGACAACAACCGGGATGAATAAGCGACTGGGAAAACGTGTGTGTTGACAAGCGGCATCGCATCATTGACTCGTCTTCGTATTGTGCCGACGGGGCCGTTGTCCGTGCTAGTGCCGCGGTGGTTCTTGGGGTCCCCGGTCCTGAGTTGCCCGCTCGGTCTTCGTGTTTTTGACTTCAGGCGCGAACGCTGCTTCACGCATTTCAGGAGCGAAGTCTGCCTCCTGTCTTTCAGGAGCGAAGCCCGCCTCATGCTTTGCAGGAGCAAAACCAGTGAGAAGTGGCCCTGAAGTTCAACAGTAAACAATAAGTTAAAAACAAAACGATATAGGCATTTTTTTGAACTGAAATAGTCTGTCTATGCACAAATAGTGCAAAAAAATTGTAGAGCACTAAAGCGTGAAGCTCTCAAAGTAATTTTTTACGTTACGACGCTGGGATTTACCTTGTGGCATTCCTTGGTTGACGGCGTCCACCACAAAAGCGACAATCTCGATGGCCGCGAGGACGAAGATCAGCTTGGACATCTTTTCGCGGTGGTGTCTAAAAGTTATGAGGTCCCTGATTCAAACAAATGACACGTTAGTTCGGCTTTTGATGTGGCCTCAGGTCCGTTCACAGAGCTCAAATCGCCTGGACTTTGCGGGGCGGCGAGGGGGGGGGGAAGGGAGGGTTCTGAGGGCAACAACACACGACGCGAAACATATTTTGCCACTTCTGGCTAATATGTCAAGTACTAGCGCGCGAATCCGACTACAAACGGGGTTCGGCACGAAAATCAAAGATGATTGTTTTCGACCATGCCTACGTGGATCAAGAAAATAGCGATTGTTATTCACTAGGAAAAAAATTATTCCCGCGAAGAAAACACATACTCAGTACTGGTCATACTGGTAAAGTTTGCAGTAAAATATAGTGATTCCCTAAGCTGGTTTTTGCAGAATCGAGCCGCGCGTCGCAAAGGTAGGCAAGAGAATTAATTTGAAAGAACCGGAGGATGGCGTTCCCTAAGCGTCTCTTGCGGTTTTTATACGGAAGGACCTCGGTCCGCTCTACATGGCCAAGTTTACATTGAACGCGTCAATCACCCCGGAACCGTGCGCTGTGCCGTAGTCTCGAAAAACGCTGTTCGCGGCCTTGGAATCGGAAAAAGGATACCTGTCTCAGGTCAGGCGCGCGTTCATCTTTTTTTCCGTGTTTACTCCGAGCTCTTGCGAAGATTCTTCGAAACGGAGAAAAGTACACAATCGATGCAGCGCCGGTGAGCCCGTGTCAGTCATAAAAAATATTACAACCGGCCCTGATCTCTGCAGCATATGAAACGCTTTCATAAAGAAGTCAATTTCTCGAAACTTTCGCATGCGCTTCCTCCACTGAGTCCTCGTTGCGAGTACTACTGGGTCCTAGCGACATTGGAACGGAAAAAAATGAGGACTTGGAGAGGGCTGCTAAATCTGCGCTGAGCAGCACTTTAATGGCTCCGCGGAGTCATGGACCGACCCAGTGGTTCTGGCTTTGCTTGGAACATAACCGGTACTGAAGGGGGTGTTTTTTCCGAGGGAGGGGCATTGATTTTTCGTAAAGCCCCCGGGGAGGGACTATTAGAGAGGAATAATTGTAGAAGACACCTGCAGTATTCGAATAGAACCGTAGGACCCCTGCTTACGGTTTGCTTCAGTGGCTTAGCGAGGATCCGATTTTAGGGGGGCCAAGGGTCTAGGGTGGTCCAAGATCTTGTCCGCCGAAAAATGCCCTTGGTACCCCCCTTACCATATTTTTATTAACATAAGTATTTCATATTTAACATAAGGGTCCCCCTTTGCTACTTTTCGTATCTTACGAAATTTAGGGGGGTCCATGCCATCCCCCTGCCCCACTGTCGCTACGCCACTGGTTTGCTTAGAGGGACCCGGAAAATCAAGAACGAGTCTCACGGACCTTCTGGACACCCACTTGATAGGCGGTTTATTTTCTAGTGGCAACCTTTTCCGTCAGTACTTCCATCGGTCTTTGCACTTTGACTTAGTGCAGCCGCCGAAGGAAGGTGCATCTTCCCAACAACTTTTTTGCGTCGGTCCCTGTTCCTAGTTATACATACGCAAAAACCCTAGGATCCGAAATTTGACGGAGTTTGCTTTCTTGTCCGCCATGAGAAGCATGTCATAGCGGTCCAACTATAGCATGTAGGCAGGAATCCCTCCGCTCCCCAAAATGAACCCGATACATAAAATGGACACTATTTTGGAATCTCCATGCACTAAAACCCCACAGAACCCATATCTGACGGTCGTAGCGGGCCCGCTATAGCATGTAAGCAGGATGCAAGCACAAACTTTAATGGCCCATAACTTTTTTGAATTCTTTGACCAAGTTGAAACTTTGTAACTTTTTCACAACTTTTTAGTGTGCTATTAAATGATACCAAACTCGAGGGGGCAGCGGAGGCTTAAATTTTTATGCACACGAAACCAGCGCTTTAGGCAATAAGGATGATACTTTTGGGAGAAAACGTTATGAAAACGAATCGAGTGTCATAGTGCCGTAGCACTAAGCTATTTTAATCTCATCGCGCCAAACAACTATTATCGTTTGTTCATGCCGTCTTCGGTAGACATTCCTCGGCGGTGAGGAGCCGAACGCAATTTTGTAGTGGAGTGTAGCGAAAATAGCGTATCCGCACCGACGCTTAAAAGGAGGTATATTTGCAAAAGCGGCCTAGAAAAATGATGCACTCTCTCTCCTCACGTCCGCCCAAATTTTCCAGAGCAAACGTGTACATGGTTAAGTTTATTGCTTTCTATTTTACACCTTAACTCGCACAATGTAGCTGTTCATAGCGTTTTATGAGCACGATATACCACATATTTAATGAAAGTAAACCAACGAAAAAGATTAAATGCAACAACCTATAGTCGATCAGCAACCCTGGTCACTGGGCCTTTTTTGAAGGCCCGGTCCGGCCCGTCAGACCCGGATGCCCGCCCGGGCCGGGCCAGGTCACCGGGCCTACCGGGCCTTACACTTTTAAGACTGGTTTAAAAAATCCCCTTGGTACCCCTTTGGTGCTCATTCCGGAGGCACGATTTTGCCCTATTAATGGTTTTAAAGGTAGGTTTTAAGGTCTATTAGACTAAAGTAGATTTTCCATGTGCGCCGCGGGCGCAGAATATGCGCTTATTTGGCAAAAGTACGTTAAAATTAATTTAAAAAAATTGCCAATAATATGACCTTGGCGTGCCTTCAACCGGGCCTGGCCCGGCCTTGGGTAGGCACGGCCTGATCCTGGCCCGGCTGGCGTTCGAAGATGAGGCCCCGTACCCGGCCCGGGTCCGGCCCGGTCCGCCTGAACAGAGTTGTCGTTCAGCAATTTCGCACTTGTAGTTCTCAAGCACAAGCAGTTTTATTTCTCGAAAGGGAAATAGAAAGCGTGTATTATTGAATCAGGTGGGATCGCATCAGTTGCTCGTCTCCGTGTCACTTCGAGCCCGGCGGGGGTTCAGGTCCATGTTTCGTCCGTTGCGCGCTTGGGCTTTGCGCTTCCTCCGTCAGGTGCGAAGCCTGCATCACGCTTCGCGGGTGCAAAACCTGCTTCTTTCTTTCAGGCGGCGAAGCCGATTAGGTGTCCTAAAGTTCGAAAGTACACATGCGTTGTAACCAAACACTATAATATTTTGAGAGCAAATAGCCTGCATTAATGTGCACAAAGGCGCGAAAGTAAAATCATAGAACGCTAAACGTCGACACTACGTATCTTTGAAGGGAAACGCCTGACTTCAAACATAACAAAAAGTGAAATCAAAACAAGAATAAAGATCAAAAAGTACATATTAGAAGGACTCAAAATGTAACGTCTCTCGCCACCACATGGATTTACCTTGTTGCTTTCCTTGGTTGACGGCGTCCACCATGAAGGCGACAATTGAGATGGCCGCAAGAACGCAGAGAACCTTGGACATCTCTACGCGGTTGGTGCCTAGAAGTAAAGTTATAGGTCGCAAAAACGCTTCTTTGTATGTAGCCTCAAGACCGCAATGGGTACAGGAACCGGAGACCTCATGTCGACAAGAATGCCTAAGGGGGCACTCATTTAAATCACTTCGGGCAGAGTAGCGCCAAGGTTCGCCTAATCGAGTGGAGCTCGCAACCGGAAGCGGACCACCACGGGCCGTGTCGAGGTTTGCCGTAAAATTTAGAGATTCGCTACGCCGTTTTCCACAAAATCGAGCCAAAAAGAGAACGCAAGGGAAAAATCTGGACAGAACTGAAGGATGGCGTTCCTTACGCATCCATGGCGGCGCTTTTATACGGAGATTGTTTTGACTGGCTGTCACCTTGATGCCGGGTAAACTTATGGCTAAACGCATCAGTCACCCGGAATCATGCGCAATGCCGCCGTCTAAAAAACTACTTTACGGCTTTGGAAGCGAAAAAATGCGTGGACGAACTGCCAGAGATCAGATGTGCGTTCGGCTTTTTTTCGTGTTTACCTCGAAGTCTCGCTGAAAACGAACGAAATTGAGTAAACACAAAGATGATGTAGCGCTTATGACCTTTCGTGAAACACATTACGATCGTCCGTGACTTCTTCTGTCAACGAAATTATTCCGCAAGGAAATCACTTTCTCCAAACTTCCGCATGCGCTTGGTGCAGTTGATCCCATCTTACGAGTACTGCTGGGTCCTAGTGGCATTATTA